>CAIGRH010208490.1:0-10630 GCA_903798295.1 Fraxinus nigra | reverse complement strand
CCCTGTGAAAGGGGATTAATCCATAATGCTATAATGCCCACAGTGGGCATTAGATCGAAGCCATGGAAACTGTATAAACATGATGCAAGCTGGACAAAACATTTTCGTAATTGATAATTCACACAACTTGTCTACTTTTTTTATTCTTTTTCATTTTCATCTTCTACGGTACTTAAATATTTTTTAAATGTAGAAAATGATTGTTGGGCTGTTTGTTCCATTCAAACTAGTCCTATAATAATCAAAACAATGTTTTCTTAAAGCATTAACAATTGTCAGATTTTGTCTCCTTTGTGAAATTCACAATCTTTAACGTGAACAAAAATTGCACAATTTATAAGTCAAATCATTTATAAATTGGAGTGTTACCAAACAGAGGCGGCTAGTAAATTTAATTTCTAAATGTGTACGTCACACACAATCAAGCTGATCCTTCGTGAAGTCGCAATAAAGAATAGGGACTGCAAAAATTAAAGAAAACTAAAGTACAGGGGAGAAAGGTAAATAATAATAACGGGGAACAATTAAAACCTTTGAAAAATATGAGGGCTTGTATGAAAATACGACCTTTTATATTTAAGCCCGTTCAGTAGGGATTAAAATCTAATTAAAATTGAAAATATGACCGTTATGAGATTCCACTTATCTAATAAAAGTCAACAATAACGATTAGTTTTTCAATTTTAATCCCTATCGAACGAGCCCTTAATGATTGATGTGAGAACAAAAGCTACGTCAAGATTCCGCAAGACGCAAAGCGTGTATAATATTCAGAAGGGTTGGTGACCGTCAAATTAGTATACCCATAATACCCCAAGACGCAAAGCGTGTATAATATTCAGAAGGGTTGGTGACCGTCAAATTAGTATACCCATAATACCCCTGCTTCATGGAGATATTACAAAAAGTGCTTTGACTCTTTTACAAGTATTGATATTGATATCCAGCTTTTTACCAGGGAGAATTTCACAAGACATTAATGATGCAATATTTAATGGACAAAATTCTTGAATTCATAACTCCCTCGAATTGAACAACTTTCTCAATTACAAGGCCGTATAAAACATGATTAATATATTTTTTTTCCAGATTCTTGAATATTAAGCAACCGTATAAAGAATGAAGTCAGTAGTATCAAATCCGCCAACGGTCTTAGATCCAGAACACCCCATCCAGACCGAGCCCTCCACGGCGGCGCTGCTGCTGGAAACACCATCATGTGGGTGGGATTGGTGGTGGCCTTCGTGTGGGACAGGTGGAGGGTGGTAGTACATCCGGCCAGTTTGTGGGCAGTGAGAATGAAACCTGCAAACAATTCTAACACCAGCATCTAATATCTCTGTGTACTTTCCCATTTTTCTGGCTTTCGTTTCTCTCTGAAAACTTTAAGAAGAGAGGAACAAAAGCTAGAAGAAAAATTGAGAAGGAATTTTTTTTATTAAAAGGCGTCCCAAATTGAGGCCATGAAATGAAAATGGGAGGATGAATTGTGTTTGAGAAATAGGGATGGTTTATATAGGTGAATTCAGTGTTTCTTCCATGACCTTTCCTTGTACAACTGTTAGGGCGTGGAATTTGCACTTAGGCCCTTGTAGTTTTAAATTGTTGTTTATGTGCCATAAAACTTGAATATATATATATAAATGTTGGCCTGTCATTGTAATATCATTTGGAAAGGTATAAATATAAATATAAAAGCGAGACAAGGATTTCCACAACTGATTCATGAGAATGTGAACTATAGTATATTTATGGTCGACATGAATTATAATATCTACGGTGTGTATGGATTATAATGTCCATTATGGACATGACAACATCCAGTATTATCATGTGGCAACACCATATGTACGTGAAAATACCGTATGTTGTCACGTCAATGATGCCCACAAGTTAAAATGCTATAATGTCCATAGTGGGCATTAGATCAAAGCCATGGAAATTGATAAATATGATGTAAGATGGACAAAACATTTTCATAATTGATAATTCACACGACTTGTATACTTTTTTATTCTTTTTCATTTTCATCTTCTACAATAATTCAATATTTTTAAATGTATAAAATGATTGTACAGGGGAGAAAGGTAACATTATAATAATGGGGAACAATTAAAACCTTTGAAAAATATGAGTACGACTTTGTATATTTAATGATTTAAGTGAGAACAAACACCGCGTCAAGATTCCGCAAGACGCAAAGCGTGTAATATTCCGAAGGGTTGGTGGCTGGTCAAGTTATTATACCTATGATACCCCTGCTTCGTGGAGATATTACAGAAAGTGCTTTGACTCTTTCTCAACTTACAAGTATAGCTAACTCTTAATGAAGGAAAATTTTCTAAAACTCATGTTTGGTACACATTAAAATTTTTTATTCTTATTCTAATTTTTAATCACACATTTTTCAATAAAATAATATTTTTTATTACATCAATAATTTTTTCTTTATTTTCAACTATACATTCTCCATCAATCTATTATTTCAAAATACATTCTTCCAAAATAATGTGGCTCAAACACACCCTAAGTAACAAATTAGGTATTGCCCATTTCAAATTAAGAAATCAAGTTTGAAATTTCAAAAATTAGATATTAATTACCACAGTAGTCAACATCACCACCACTAATCACCGTAGCCAACATCACAACTGCTGTCGCCGCCGCCGCCACCACCACCACGCAAAAAAAAAAAAATTAGATCCAAATTTATCATTCACCGCACCATGACCACAGACTAGGATCCAATTTTCCTAGATCTCCAGTTATTCATCGATGAAGCAATGGCCACCACTCAGATCCAGTGCACAGAGGCCATCTCTCACATCTAGTGACACAATGTTGTTGCGTGTGACTACTATGCCGCTTCAAGCGGCACACAAAGACAGTCAAAGGATGTTCAGCGAGTTTGGTAGGGAAGGGAGAGCAGTGATCGGGTGATGAAGGAGAAAGAGCAACGACGTTATAGGCCACATCATGGCAGTTGTGTGAGGCTACGCCACCTGAAGAGAGGAAGAAGAGGAGCTGTCGCGGACAATTTTGCTAACAGATACAGAATAGGAGAAATACAGGAAAAGACATGGAGGGGAGTGAAGTTGTCGAATTAGAGGGGGGTGACGGCAACGGCGACAATGACAGGGGTAGTGGTAGGTTGGTAGAGAGAGAGAGAGAGATGAAATGGTTTTTAGGGTTTATGAAGAAATCAAATTGTGGTTGCGGGGTGGGATGGGGTGGATTAGTTTAAATTTTAAATTTTAATGATAATATTTAAACTATTAATCTAATTTTTGAAAAATAAAAAAAATAAAAAAAAAAAGAAAGAAAGAAATTGTGAATCTTAATTTTGAATTGAGAAGTTTAAAACTCTAGTAGTATGTAATTCACCTTTTACAATATTACCAAATTACTTATACCTAAGGTCGCCTTGATATTTTGGGTCCTTATGCAAATTTCAAATATTGGGCCCCTAAAAATATCATGCCACTATTTGATAGAGATTAAAATAAGGTTTTAGCAAATTTTGATAAAAGTTGATGGAGTGTGATTGAAAAGTTGTGAGTTCTATAGATGTATGGTTAAAATTAATTATTGAATTTGACTTATAAAAACAATTAAATACAACTAAAAAACAATTAAACAAAATCAGAAAAACTGAAAGACAAAATATAAGATTTAAACTCAAGTACAAACAAAAAAAAAAAAGGAATAATAAGTGGATTGAAAAAATTCCAAACCAGATTATTGCCCTGTTCGGTATGAATTAAAATCCAATTAAAATTGAAAATATGGCCGTTATTGGATCTCACTCGTCTAATAAAAGCCAACAATAACGACTAGTTTTTCAATTTTAATCTGATTTTAATCTCTATCGAACGAGCCCTATATATTACATAGAAGCACTAGTTTAATTTTAAACATTAATTATTACAATGACTTTGGAAAACTGGAAAAAAAAAACTGGCAAATAAAATGAAATACAAGAACCTAGGGAAAGTAATGAAAGTCGGTGTCTTTAGTTGCAGCTCATTAAATAAGTGTAAGACTCACCGTGAGAACATTAGAAAAGCAATGATCGTAAATTTTGAAGACAAAAAGTAACATTTTAATTACCAAAGAAAAATGATAGCTAGGAAGATAAATGGTCACATTAATTATATATAGAAAAAGTAATGACTGTTATATATTTTATGTGATACATAAATGTATGTGGTATGTTTTATGCCATTTATATGATTTTTTTAGAGATGTTTGTATTATCAAATTTTATTAGTTTCTTGTATTTGCATATGATAATTCTAATTTAAAAAATTTCGAATTATAATTTTCATTTTTCTTCAACCAATCAATTAATCTTACATAATTTGAGACTCTTAAAAAATGGGACCTTAGACGATCGCCTACATCGCCTATAGTCAAGGCCGGCCCTACTTGTACATATACAAAATCTTATTACTTTTTGCCATCTAGACATTGCTAATATAAATCGATTACATGAGATGCTCTAAGGAATTGCTCAAATGACAAATTTGCAAATATTAACTAAGATGATTGTGAATAAGAGTATTAGTTGAAATTAAAAGACTTATAAAAACCTGTGTAGGTGGGAAATACCACATAAGAAAGGAGTAGAAGAATTAAAAAGAAATTGCAATAATTACGAACAACTGCGAACAACCTCTAACAATGAGGAATGCCAATTCAAGACGTGTTTGCACTTTCTTTAAGACTTTATGTGCCCCCTACTAGACATGTGATGCACCAAGGACAAATACACCTCCAGAATGCAACCTACCAATTCTGTGATGCACCCAGGACACAAATACACCTCCAGAATGCAATGGAGCCATCATGTTGTTTGCATTGTACATTCACGAAGACAACCCGAACACCAATGATTAAAAACATACAAGAAGTCTTTACTTTTCCTCTAGGATGACAAAGTATAGAACACCAAGATTTATGTGGAAGTCCAAGATGAGCAAAACCAGAGGAAGAAGATAAGAATTTCACAATAATCAATAATGAATGTATTTACAATATCGAGATCTCAATGCTCTCAATGAAATATATACTCTTTAGCTATCAAAATGTTGTTGAATGTGTATATGGAGATACAATAATGTGCAATATATTTATATGAGTCTTTTTCGGAGTTCTAGATGAAGAAAACATAAAATTCGAAAAGTGGGATAAACTCATCACGGTGGAGCTGCGGGGCCACCAAGCAGCAAGTCGTTGCTGGGGGCGATAATACCAGTAAGGGCACCGATGCTCTGGCGCCCCAAGCTTAGCCTTGTGGCGTTGGTGCTCCCTGATCCTCTCCCTATTACGGGAGCTGCGATGCCGCATCACCAACTTTCGGTAATTATATCTGCATGGCATTTTTCTTCATCTTAAAGTCATTTTTCAAGTCAAACTCTCAATCCTTGATAAAATTTGATCTTTATTAATTAGGATTCCCAAAATCAAAACTCCTTAGACTTCTTCCATTTAATCAAAGACCAAATCACATGGAATTTGGGTCACACCACAACAAATTTCCGCCTTAGACTAAATTCTAACACAAAGAATTCAAAACACATTTTCAAGTATACGTCACTCCTCCTCTTTCAAACAAGCCACAATGGGCTAAATCAATGACATACCAACTAAGTTCAAGCAATGCTCAAACTTAACAATGAGAAGTGGTTTTGTCATCATATCAGCATGATTATCTTTGGTATCAACTTTACTTACTACAATATCACCACGAGCAATCACATCATGCACAAAATGATACCTCATATCAATGTGCTTAGTCTTCTCGTGAAATATCTGATCCTTAGTCAAGAAAATTGTACTATGACTATCACAGAATACTGTAGATATTTGCAAGTCTTCACTAATTNTTACTTACTACAATATCACCACGAGCAATCACATCATGCACAAAATGATACCTCATATCAATGTGCTTAGTCCTCTCGTGAAACATTTGATCGTTAGTTAAGAAAATAACACTTCAACTTTTCACAATATACTTTAGAAATCTACAAGTCTTCACTTATTTCACCAGTTAATCCTCTCAACCACATAACCTCTTTACATGCCTCTGTAATGGTCATATATTATGTCTTTGTTGTAAATAAAATTACTGTATTCTGCAAAGAAGCTTTCTAGCTGATAACATAGCTTCCAATGGTAAATACATACCCTGTAAGTGATCTTCTCTTATCAAAATCCCCTATATAATTTGAATCTACATATCCAATGCTTCATCTGTATTTCTATCAAAATACAAACAAGCATTAGAAAATCCCCTCAAGTATCTGAATATCCACTACACTGTTTTCCAATGTTTCTTGCTAGGATCTGAGCCAAATATGATCTTGTATTAATCATAACATTTATAAGCGAATGAACTGCACTGGAATAAGGAACCCAGAACTGTAATCAATGTCTTCATTTGAATGATGACGCAATTTAGAATATAATTTAAGGTGGGCGGCAAAGGGAGTACTAACAGCCTTAACAATCAACATATCGAACCTTTGAAGCACATTCTCAATGTAACTCTTTTGTCTCAAATACAATTTATCAACCTTTCTATCCCTAAGGATTTCCATACCAAGAATCTTCATTGCTGCACCTAAATCTTTCATGTCAAACTCCTTATTAAGTTAAGATTTCACCTTCCTGATCTCTTCTTTTATCCTTGGTTGATATGAGTATGTCATCAACATATAATAATAAATATGTGATTGACCCACCATCTCCCTTTCTTTTATACAACTGGCTAGGTGACTGCTTCAGTCCATACAAAAATTTCTTTAACAAGCACACATAGTCTTCCTTTTCAAAAACTATGAAACCTTTCGGTTGTTGCTGTCAGTGCTCTCATCAAGTTCTCTATATAATAATGTCGTCTTGACATCCATCTACTCAAACTCCTAGTCATTTTGAGCCATCACTCCAAGTAAAGCTCGAATAGAACTATGCTTTACAACTGGCGAGAATACATCTGTCAAGTCAACATCTAAAACTTGATTGTAACCCTTTGCTACCAACTTAGCGTTTTACACATTGCATCTTCAATTCCTGATGTGCCTTCCTTTCTTTTGAATACCCACTTGTAGCGAACAACTTTTTTATCCTCAGGTAACTTCACCAAGTCACAAGTATTATTTTTATTCATTGATTTCATCTCCTCTTGCATACCAATTAACCATATGCTAGAATCACTGTAGCTGATAGTGGAATCAATACTGTTAGCCACACTCAATGCATGAGCTACCAAATATGCTTTTCCATATTTATGTGGAGGTCTAATCTATTTGTGAGATTTATCCTTAGCAATTGAATACTGTGGTATTGTTGGTGGGGTGGGCAAAATATTACTTTCTATCAACTATGAACTAGACTGATATGTAGTAAATTGTTTTAAACTTCTAATTGTCTCCCTGGACCAATTTTCAACTCCACCTGAGTTAAATGATTATGTTTCTTAGTTTTATCAGAATTTCCATGAGGTGAACCATGAACCATAACAAGTTCATCAATACCATATATCTGATATCACTTATTATGAATTGATCGCAAGATAATGACAATAATGACATAAACAAAAACAAACAAGATCGCCAAGATTTGTTTTATAGGTAAATTCTCATTTTATAATCAAATAAGTAACTTATTAAGTTTTAATTTTGCCCATGCTTGATGGTCATTATTTTGAGAAAATAGCATTTTGAATAGTGATTTTTTAAGGAATGTGTTGTTAAAAAATAGGAAAAGATTTGGGTTTACCCACAAAATATTTTATTGTGTAAACATATAGTTGAAAACGAGTATGAGAAGAGTTTTGAATTAATTGTCGATTAGGGGCTTAATCAATAGAAAAAATACTTATTTTAAATTTGTATATCTACTTATAAGTAAACTTTTTAAGCAAGGCAACCATGCAACTCATTACCAATAAATATTTTCGTGTTCTCATTTCACTTATAGTCTTGTGATAATTCACTTTTGAGGACACTAAAACCAAGACGATGTAATGTAGTGCAATGGAAGTCATATTTACGTTGATTCATAAAGAATAACATAAAATATTTGTTGATTCTTCACAAGAATACTGAATATTTAATTTGATCAACAATTCATTGATTCGTACCCGAATATTAATTTGAATAAAAAAAAATTGGATAAAATCTTAATAAGTGTATTTAATTTATATTCAAAAAACTTATTTTACCATTAAGGCTACTACCCTTATTTGTAATTACTTAAAAAATAATTAAGGACTAATAAATCTTTAATTTTAATTAATGACTAATCCTAACTAACAACTAACATCTAAATAAGAAAGATTAAAAGTCCTAATCGAATTGAATTTCTAATTTATTTAATAAAGGAAATACCAACTAAAAAAATAATTAAAAACTCAACTTTCATCACAATGCCAATGAACTTTAGGAAGAAACTTGGCCAAGAAGTTAGACTGATCATAATCATTTAAGCCCCACTTTAGATTTAAAAAAAAAAGATTTGTAGTTGGTGAAATGTAAAGTTGAACATTTATAAGAGAATGGGAACATTTTTTTTTTTTTTTCCCATTGAAAAGCCTCTATACTTAGGTTTGTTCTTTATCTGTGCAGGTAAAAATCGGTCTTCGGGTTCTCACTCGTCCAGTGCCCGACCAATTACCCACCATATACCGAACCCTTGGTGAAAACTACAATGACAGAGTCCTGCCCTCAATTATTCATGAAACTTTGAAAGCTGTTGTTGCCCAGTATAACGCTAGTCAGCTTATCACTCAGAGAGAGGTAAATTGCTATCTATTCTTGGACTATTAATATTTCTTTTTGAGGTCATGATTAGTAAGAATAAACAGTTAAAGGTAATGTTATAAACATTGGTTTTAGCCAATGTTCATCCAGTTAGAAAATTATTCTGAATGGGTAAATAAATGATTAGTTCCATCGAATGGATTTTATTCTAATAAATGTTTGAGATGAAAGAACAAATTGGAACATTAAAGATAATAATATTGAATGAAGAGGCAAAAAGAAGATATCATAAAATCTCTATGAACAAAAAATTTGCAAGTAATGTTGGACATGTAAAAAAATATTGACTTGAGAAGCTTGTCTCAGAAGTGGATATTTGGTAATCGAGTAACCATGAAATGAAATAATTACTCCTGTGAAATGGAAGAGTACATGTGGAAGACAGTGAATATGGTTCAGGCACACGCATTCGGAGGTAAGCTTCAGTAAGAGGAAAAACAAAATTTTAGTAAGGCATATGAAAAGGTGTTATAATCTCACTTCAGGGTCTGTGGCGTTAGATCGAATAAAATTCATTCAATTGTTTTCGTGGTGAATTCTGGATGAACTGGTAGAGTCAAGCTGTAAGTTGTTCTGCTGTAATATAATTTATTCACATTATTTTTGTGTTTATGTAGGCTGTCAGTCGGGAAATTAGGAAAATATTGACAGAGAGAGCTGCCTACTTCAACATTGCATTGGATGATGTGTCCATAACAAGCCTGACTTTTGGGAGAGAATTTACTGCTGCAATTGAAGCTAAACAGGTAGCTGCTCAAGAGGCAGAGAGAGCTAAGTTTGTGGTGGAAAAAGCTGAGCAAGACAAACAAAGTGCTATCATTAGAGCACAGGTAACAATCCATGCTTCAACTCCGATCTTTTTGCAATTTTATTTCCTATCATTTCATCACTACCTTGTCTAAGGGTAATTTCATAGTAGTTCACTACAAATGAGATGTATGTATTTCATTTTTTGTGTTTTTTTTGGTGCTTACTGTTACATTGATAGCCCAACATGGTCAAGCAAAAACTGTTACGGTTGAAAGTTCTAGTTTTTGTTCTCGACCACAGATTTCCATTGATTTTGGATTGGAAATTGTTATTGCACTCAATTACAAACTTCTCTCTCTTTGGCTACCAGGGTGAGGCCAAGAGTGCTCAGCTCATTGGTGAAGCCATTGCCAACAATCCGGCATTTATCACTCTGAGGAGGATCGAAGCATCTCGGGAAATTTCACATACTATTGCAAATTCAAACAACAAGGTGTTCTTAAATTCTGATAATCTCTTACTGAACCTTCAAAATTTGAACTTGGAGCCTGAGAGGAAGTAATGATGCAAGTAAGATGGATGAACTTTTTATTTAGTTTTTCGACCCTGGTTAAAAGGCGCTCTCTGTTTCTTGTACATGGAACTGGGAAAATAGTTCCTTTAAAAGGCAAATCTTTTGCAAATGTTTTTGAAACTCCTAGCCTCGTCTCAATTTGTTGTCTTTCTGAGTATTCTATGACGTTTTTGTTTGAAACTAAGAGGAGCGTATTCAATTGAGACATTTAATGACTTTTTGAAATTTAAAAATATTCAATGAAGACTTTTCTCAACTCTCTAAAAATATTAGTGTATTCAATTGAGACTTTTATAAACTCTTTAAAAGTCAATAGTGTATTCAATTAAAAATTTTTATAAATTTTAGATATTCAAATTTTTATGACTTTTAAAGACTTATATAAAAGTCTTCATAGTATTAACTTTTAAGTAGAAAGTATTAAAATAAAATCTCAAAATTTGTCTTTCATTAATCATAAGATTTTGAGAGACTTTCA
>CAIGRH010208472.1:0-14983 GCA_903798295.1 Fraxinus nigra | reverse complement strand
TTTTCAACAATTTCAAAATGGACATTCAAAACACAAAACTGAAACACAAAGAGAATCCCCAATGTTTTGAATAGTAAACTTTTGAAAAATGTTTGATTAAAAAGTAAAAAAAAAAATTAAATTTATGAATAAAATATTTTATTGTGGGTGTATAATTAAAAATGAGTATTCCGAGAGCAAATTAAATTCCGCAAAAGAAATTTATATCAAAATTCCAGAATGGTATCAATTATCAACAAAGTAAATTCAAGAGACTAAAACCGTATAAAGAAGAATTTGATAATAATAATAATAATATTTCAGTTATAATCAAGCCAAAATTTTCAAAAAATCTTTTTGAGTGTTTTCAAAACAATTTTTCAAAATGCCAAAAAGAACACATTTTCAACAATCTCAAAATGGACACTCAAAACACAAAACTGAAACACAAAGAGAATCCCCAATGTTTTGAATAGTAAACTTTTGAAAAATGTTTGATTAAAAAGTAAAAAAAAAAATATTAAATTTATGAATAAAATATTTTATTGTGTATATAATTAAAAATGAGTATTCCGAGAGCAAATTAAATCCGCAAAAGAAATTTATATCAAAATTCCAGAATGGTATCAATTATCAACAAAGTAAAATCAAGAGACTAAAACCGTATAAAGAAGAATTTGATATAATAATAATAATAATAATAATAATAATAATAATAATAATAATAATAATAATAATAGAAACCCATATAATTGTTCTACACAAATCAAATTTGAAATAAAATAAACCTACACACATAAATTATGTTATATCCAGAGAACTGAGAGTGACCAAACAGAAGACTCATGGGTACGTATCAACTTTTTCATAACACACTGAAGAATATTAAGAAACACATTTAGGTCTGAACATTGAGAGATGCCCTCATCATTCATAAAATGGCTCCTCTCTATCCTTCCAAAATATAAGTACCTGCTCTTTAGCAAATCAGCAGATTTTAAGTACTCATGAAAATAGGTCGAATATTTGACAATTTTGGTTGTGAAAATTACTTTGAACAAATGAAACCACCAGGAATGTGCAAACATTAGGATCTGTCTACAGATCCAGTTCTGTTGATGCTGAATATCAGAACTAAGCTATCACACCCATGAACAGAACAAATATGAAAGCCTCTCGTTAGCACAAATGGTTCAACATTGTAAAAGGGTAAACCATGTCCGAGACAAAATCCAATTTCATTGGAAAATCCAAAATCAAATACAAAAAGATAGTCTATAGCATAAATTGGAAGACTTTAACACACCGCCGTCAACCAATAATCATCCGGGACAAGTCATTTTCGTGAACAAGAATTACTAGGCAAAGGAGTATCGTAGTCAAAGTTCTCTCTCACAAACCCTTCCGAAAAACAGGGATTATAGAGACCTGTTTATAATTTAAGCTGCAACATGCCGAAATAGATAATACATTATCCAAAGAAACAAGTTTCAGCAACATTTCGCGGCCACCATTGCATGTCAAGTTCCAGTTGCTGATCGCTACTTGTACAAATGAGAGCCCATACAAGCCGGCATGAAATATGGAAATACCAACAGGACAAACACATTATGTCACTCTTGAGACTTATCTGTTTCCATGGGCTCCGCCGGTGATTCATTTCCAGATTCATTGGTGTTTTGGCCAGGGCTTGAGTTAGGGTTCTCAGCCCCCTGAGATTGGGACTCGCCTCCTCCTTGCGAGGATGCTGGTGAGGGTGTTTCAGGAGGAGCGGGCTTCACTGGCTTTGGCTTCATCATTATCGGCCTGCAAAATCTGTCAACGAAAGTTGCATTTTCATTTAAGACGCATAGTTGTAATGTATTAGACGTATATAGATAACAAAAAAAAAACTGTCGCACTAGCAAAGCTATTTCGCATCTTCCTCAGTCTCAAAGATAGAAGAATAGCATTTACACTGCAAACCCACAACTTCGAATAGAAACCGGTTCATAATCACTCAACAATTAAGTGAAGTACCTATCAAGAGCTTCAGCTTTTTTCCTGACATCAGCTGAGAAAAGAACTGGTGTTGCATACTTAGGAAGTGCATCCTGCTGCTGCTTTTTCTCTCTCAGCCATGCCTCAGCTTCGACACACTCATTCAAAACCTGGGAAAGGAAGCAGTAAATCACAATCCATTAATAGTTGTACCATTTACGTATCACACGAGCCTACTTTCAAGGGGGAAGGCGAGGACGCCAGAGGATACCTTTTGCTTATCCTCCAAAACAATGTGATCAAATTTGGGATCATTCGACATAGCTGCCTCTCTGTAACTGTTGATGCAATACATAAGTTGATCAATTACGGGTCCCCTCTCCATATGCTCCTTGAATCGCTCCTCTATGGGGTCACCTTGCTGCAGGATATTTATTTCAAATTCATAAAACGGTGTCCTTTTATAAAGGTCAGAAAACTAAGATGAGGTAATCACTAACAAACAAACAAGATTACCTTCTTGAGTTCCTCCAGCTTAGCAATATAGACACCTTTGGTTTCATCCTCACCATCCTCATACAACCAATCTTCCACCTCTTGGAGTTTAGCCATTAACTGTTCTCTCTCTGAATCCACTACGAACTCTTGATATTTGTCAGTAAGCTACAGAATTAAAAGAACAGTCAATACCTTCTATCTTCTAATAGAGCTACCCATGTTTGAAGTTCTGGCATAACAAACACTCCTAAAATATACCTTATTCCGCATATCATAAACATAAGCTTCCACAGCATTCTTTTTCTCCTTTGTTTCTTCCATAATACGGTCCTGCAAAGCCATCTCAAATTCCTTTTCCACCGCCTTTTGCACCTCTTCAGTTCCCATTCCTCCATACACTTGTTCTGAAACAGGCACACTAGTTCTCTTAACCTTTTTCTTCGGCACCTCCACCTGATGAACATAAACAAAGGTAAAACAAATTAGATATGTTTACTAGTCCATCGATAGATTTATATAAATTAACACCCTTGAAAGTCAGGGAGATTCCGGACAAAGTAGATATTCAAGACGCGAATAGAATAAAACTACCATTGGAAATATGTATAATTTCTTTTATGGTATAGTTTACAATCTTATATTGCCAATAGAACATTAAGCCCTTGTTTGACAACCATTCGCTCATTCTTTTTTCACATACTCATTTTCCACCACACGTTCTCATAGTAAAATATTCTTCACATAAACCTAAAATTTTTCCTTATTTTTTAATTACACATTCTCCCAAAATTTACCATTTAAAAACTCGTTCTTTCCAAAAAAAAAAAAATTCTGTCACAACAACCAATTATGGCAACAAATGAGAATCATGGACACGCACACATGGACACGCTGGCTACACGTCAAGGAACATTGTTAAAAATTAATATAAATATTTTTTATTTTATTTACTATTAAGAGTGTAGAGCACATAGAGAATTGGAGATGATAAACTTCGAGGAAGATGAACAGTTAAAAAATGCATAATGAAGAGTTCTTTTGAAAAAGTTGATGTTTAAAAAAAAATTTAATAGATAGAGAAGAAAAGTAGATTGGGCCAAAAATATTGAGAAAGAAAACGTATATGTGGATTCTGCATTTAATGGGCAAAACCTTCTTTAAGACCAATAAAAGAATAAAAGCCAAAGTAGCAAAATTTAACGACCAATTTTAAAAAATGTTTTTAAAACCGACCCGAGCATCGACCCGAAAAAGGTTAAGGGTCAAAAGGTTCAAACGGAGGTCAAACCAAATGAAATAAACAAACACACACAAATAATAAAATATTATAACTACAATATTTTATTTAAAATTTTCATACAATTAGTTCAAATTAAATAAAAATCATTTTTTTAATTAAATTTATTATTATACAATTAATCTCTGAAACTTCAGGAACTAATAATATTGAAATAATTTGCTTTGTTAAAATTGAAATCGTTTGAGCCCATAGAAAAGAATGTCTTAACATTATTATGCCAATAATGAAGTGAATTTTAGGTTAAATTTAAAAATTGAATAAATAAAAAGATTGAGGTGAAAATTTCTATTTACTTTGTTGGCCCAAAATCAAATTAAAATTGAAAGCCAGCAAGCAATCATTTGGAAAATAATTTTTACGGGAAATTGAACGTGTAACCTACATTGGAAAGCGTTTCTCTAATTTGAAGGGAGGTGAATATATAAAACAGTAGGCAATTCGTTATTCATTTATAGGCCTTGCACTTTAGTTTACGGGCCCGATATGAAAGTTAAAAAAATTTAAATTAGAAAACCTAAAAAAGGGAAAAACCAGTAGCGGGTCACGGGTTCCTTCTAAACCGGCAGATCACGGTTTCCAGGTGATTTTTTTAACTAAAGGGTTTATAATTAAAGTCGAACCAGATTTCGGTCCGATTCCCGATCTTTCCGATTGAACTGACCGATCCGGTTTTCAAAACATTGGTTTTAGGTTTGAAATTTCATTTTACATCCCCTATCCACAGACTCGGACGTCAACCATCTCGAAAAAACCCAACTCTTGCGTAACCCAGCATATCAGCTAGCTATCTCCTTCCCTTACTATCGCTAAACCCTTGGATGTCATCTCTCCTTCCCTTAAGGTAAGTTTATTTCATTCTCTTTTATTTCGATTATTTTTAAATTGATGTCATGTCGATGCCATCATAAAAGGTAGATAAAAGGACAAGCCACTTGGCGTGTTAGACGTTTATCACTGAATGATATACGTCTCACACTGAAGCTCTGGTGCCCATGGTCTCATGGTACTTTTTAAAAGTTATCCCAACAGTACCTTGGTAGTGCTTCTCAGAACAAAATTAGAAGGAATCACAATTATTGAACCTACCCCAAACGTTGACCCACCTAAGCCACAGAGCCGTCATTCGAACCAGTGGGTCTTTGTTTATACAGATTAATAGCAGAAAACCGCCTAAATACGTTTTCATTTGCGATATATCCCCTACCTATTGGAAATCGCAAAAAACCTGCCTATTTGAAACTTTTTGTGCGAAAACCCCATATTGTCAAAATTGTCGTTAAAAACAGTAAAAATGCCAAAATTAAAAATAATAATTGCAAATTTAGTATCTAAACTTTCTATTTTTATACAAATTATATCCAATTTTTTTATGTACCGCCCACGATCCCAAACAATTTTATTTTCCACCCCACCCCACTTCATCTTATTCCCAAAAACTTTATTTTTTTGTTTAATACCTTCTAAAACATTCCTAAACCCCTCACCCCAAATTCCTCATTTCTTTTTCTCATTCCCAACTTTAAAACCCTCCTACTCGGCTACTCCAATCCCCACCCTCTAGTGGCGGCCACTACGTGCAGCCATCACCGACCAACCACCATTACCAGCCAACTTTATAATCAGGGCACTTCTGTAAGTTCCTATGTATCTATTATGGAAATTCGAATTTTCATTAAACCTAACATCAGCTTCAGGTAACTCTTCTCAATTTTTTTTGTGGGATTTCTCTTTTGCATAGAAATCTTTCAATTTAATCTCAAGAACACCAGCACTAGATCTGTTCCAGAATGTCGTATTTCCTCAAACCAATTGTTTCTGTTAGACATGACTGGTCGGAGAGTTCTGCAAATGCTTCTAAGGAGGCTCAATTTTGTGGTTGAGAGGAAGCCAATCAAAGAATGGCCATTTTGTGAAGCTTTAAATGAGATACAGCTAATTGATCTAAATTAGTTTTGTGAAGAACCGAAAATGGTTTTCAAGGAGCGTGTTGAAGAAAATAAAGGCCAAATGTTTGGTGAAACGAGAGAGATATGGAGGTGAGATTTACAGAGAAAAAATAGTTGGTTTCATTAAGCTAGCAGTTGCGAAAAATCTAGGAAACCAAGCTCACAAGAGACACCAAGAGGTGGAGTCCTCATATTCCCGCCAGGATTTGATTTTGCAATCTAGTTCGTTTGCACACCTTCAACTGCAATTTTCAATTCAAGAATTCCAAGCAGTAACCACTGGATTTAGGATTGGAAAGAAGTGTAATCTTGGGAATGAGAAGAAATGAGAAATTTGGGTGAGAGATTTAGAAGGGTTTTGAAAGGGGATTAAATAAAATAATAAAGTTTTGGGGAAGAAGATAAACAGGAGTGGGATGGAAAATAAAATTTTAAAGGTTTGGAATTGTGGATGGTACATTAATTTGTAAAAGAATAAAAAGTTTTGATACTAAAATTGCAATTATTACTTTTTAATTTTGGCATTTTTATTATTTTTAACGACAAATTTGACGGTAGGAGGTTTTCGCACAAAATGTTTCAAATAGTTTTTTGCGATTTCCAATAGATAGGAGGGTATATCGCAAATGGAAACGTTTCAACGAGGATTTTCTGTTATTAATCCTTGTTTATACCTTTGAATTATTAAAAAAAAAAAAAACTATTTACGTGTTTTTTTATTAAACGAACTGCTATCCATTAAAATATATAGAATTTTCTCTTTTGATTTTTCACAAATGATATATAGATATTTAAAAAATTCCAAGGTTTGTGTATAGAAGTTGAAAATTATATTTTTTTAAACTTCTGTGCAATAAATCATTTTTTTCATTTGAAATTGTGAAAGGCTTATACCTGTTTAGTTTCCTTTTTGGTCAATATAAAGCCATAGCCTAGTGATTCAAAGCCTCTGATATGTACAAGAGGTTCTGGGGAATAAAACCCCCACTGAAATTCTGGAAAGGTACAGAAAAACCCCAGGTTAAAATGAACCAAATTGCCAGTCTTATATCAAAACCGAGTTTAATAACTGTTCACTTGCTGATTGGTCGATATATACCAACCAGACAGGACCAGGATCCGGTTCACTGGTTTCCTGGTCAAACCAGTCGTCTGGGTTTAATAACCATGGAACGATCCACTACATGACCTCTCCCCCTCTCACAAAAAGAGCACAACAAATGAGAAGACAAAACCCAAGTACACAAAACACTCTACAAACAGGGATGTTAACATCATGATAACAAGAGAATAGTGCCTAGCTACAACAATTTTTTTTTTATTTTCAAGCTTCTGATTGTACTTTCACAAAGTCCAAAGGTACGGACAAATAGAGTTCACTTCTAGATGCTAGGGTCTGTTTTACTTCCTGACAAACTTCTGACTATCTTAGTAACCTATTTTTTCAAAACCAGACCAGGCATCAGTAAAAGGGTCGAACCGAAAGTAAATTTTATATACTTTCATACATCATAAAATTCTTATTAAGTACAAGCAAAATCCAATATTCAATCAACTACACCAACTTCATAGTTGAACTAATAGTTAATCTTATTTCTGTTAAATATTATTAAATAGGCTAATTAACATATATGCTAATTTGTAATTTGATGTTAATAATTGAATTTATTCGTTGTTTATTCACAATTTAAATTAGTCAAACTATTGAAATAAAAAAATTAACAAATAATTTGAATAACATAAAGTAAAGAATTTGGAAGGCCACAAATCGTAGAGTTCTAGGTCCAAACAAGGGAGTTCAAAGTTTCAAGGCATAAAAAAGCCTTGCTCTCTTGATTCTTTATGGGCATAAACTTATGAAAAAAGAATGGGGAAATACAATAGAGAGCGAATATAATCCAGGGAGAGAAGGAAGAAAACAAAAGGGAAAATCTTGAATTAGAACCTTCAAGCTTACAGCGAAGGAAAGGTAGTGAAGAAATAGTTGAAGGGAGATGAATATTACAAAAAAGCAATAAAATTTTCATCCCAAGATTTCAGAGGTTCCAACTTAGAAGATTCTAAGAGCTTTGTAATCGATTTTTTCCCACAAAACAAACTGGCATTACCGATTTTTTCCCAGTTAGACGGCCAGTTGACTGAGTTTAGCACCAGTTCTTAATCAAACAGTTTTTCATAGGTAACCAGACTGGTTCCTAGTTTTTCCGGTTGAACTAACTGGTCCACTGTGATCTCCAAAACATAGTTAATAACCAGAGAACTTGTCAAGTAGGACAAAAAAAAGTAGTTAACATACAATAAAGCTACATTTCCATGATGATTTTTAAGCTTTAGAATGATACTATTCATAAAGTCTGAAGGTACATAACATAAACTGAGTTCGGTTCTAGAATGCTATGGTCTGCTTTCTTCCTGTCAAAAATAAGGCAAACATCCAGTTCCTTTCTAAGAGATACACAAATGGATAGACGCACAAGAAAGGGAAATTTGCATCATAACTTTCCTCTATCTGGTTTTTATGGCCCAGTATTTGGTAAAATTGTAAGCATTCATAAATCATAAACAATTTTCTATTATAGCATCGTGGCATTAAAGTTAATTACTCTAGAAAAGAAACATGTTTACATCTCTTCCAGAGAGAGAAAATACACATGACAAGACACGCAAAGAGAGAGAGAGAATGAGTTTAAAAAATGTTTGGCCCATGAAATAGGAATACATAAAAGCCTAATATGCAATTGCAGAAAACGTGAAAATAAAAAAAGCAAAAAAATAAATAAATAACCAGAACCAATTATTGGGACACGAAATCATAAAGTTAGGACAAAATACAGACAATAATATGATAATCATTGTTAACTCACCTTAGTGTCCGTTTCCATCTGAACAGGCTTATCCCCTGACTCGGGAACACCATTTTCAGCTCCAGGGGCATCAGCTTTAGCATCTTGAATATTTACGTCGGTTTCAGGAGCACTTGGCGGCAAAGTATCACCAGGAGCCTCATTTGTTTCCATATTCGTCGGTTTCTCCACCGACTCTTTTACAACTGGCACTTCTACTTCTTCCTCTTCCAAAAGCTAATTCAAATACCAAGAAACATCATATACAATCAAAAATACCAAGATTTGCACTATCATAGAAAGTTAAAAGATCTTTCATGAGAGAACTTACAGTAGCTGACTCAACCGAGACAATACCATGAAAGCTTAGACGTATTTTGACCTTCAGTTTTAACCGTTCTCCATTTGAGGATGGGAACGGTCCAATCTTGAACCAAAAAATAAAAATTAAAAAACAAGGGCAGTGTTAGAACCCAAAAAATTGTCCAGGTTACCCTGTGAATGGAATGAATGGATATCATATAAATTACCATGTAAGTGCTTATCTTAGCCGGTGCCTGCAATTCGCTAACATCAGCATATTGAACGTCGATTGTGAAAGTACCAGATCTGTAGAATGTCAGAGCCTTCATACTTGGTATCGGATTACCCTTGGGGAACACAACAGTGATCTGCTGATTATCCACAGCTCCATTCTGTGTGTCTGGAGCAGAACCTTTCCATGACAAAGCAATGGGAAATGGGAAGCTCTCATTGACCTGCACAGAAAAACGTTGACCAGGTCCTAATCCAGATGCCGTGTAGTAATGTCCGCTAAATTCAGACAGCAAGATTGTTCAACACAGAAAGTTTTTAATCACATTTATCTAGTATCTTGTACAAAGAAATTGTAATAGATATGCATCAGTCCCCTAATGAGACTGTAGTGCACACTGTAGATTTCATCCAAACCACACACACCCTTTGGTTGCTCGTTCTAAGGTATTAGTCATAACAAGAACACATGCAACATAAGCAATTGTAAGGCACCTTCCTAGAACTTATACTTCAAACCACTATCTCCATCACTATCATGAAATAGCACAGTTCATAAAGATTCACATTTTAAATAGATTTATAGTAACCCAGAACTTTTAAACATCACAAAAGAACCTATGACCCTTAAAAGTTTAATCTTTTTCCTATGACCCTTAAAAGTTTAATCTTTTTCTTTTCATAACTAAAAGTCAGCTTCTAAGTGCATTTTTGGTTTTTGTGCATGTGTGCATGCATTAAGGGCCCGTACATGATTGTCGTGGCATCAATTATAAGAATCATTACCTGGAATTCGCGCACTTTAAATGTGGGACTAAGAATAGCACATTGTAAAGCACATCCTTTGGCAACACTTTCACTTGCATTCATTGTACGCCTGGGCTCCTTACCAAAGAACTCTGTCAATATCTTCATAATAGCAGGAACTCGAGAGCCTGAACCAACGACCTCTACTGTATGAATATTCTCAACGGTAAGTCCAGCTTCTGCGAGAGCCTTCTCCAATGGCTTTTTAACACGCTCCAATATTGGAACACTAATTTGCTCAAATTCCTCTCTCTTAATGTGACCTCTTACATCCTTTTCATCCATCAAGCATTCAATGTTCAAAGGTGCCTCAGGATTTGCACTGAGAACCTTTTTCAACTTCTCACAAGCAGCACGAAGCCGGAGGCAAGCCCTGGCATTCTGGAAGACATCAATCTTGTACTCCTCCTTGAACTTCGCAGCAAAGTGCTGGAAAAGAACTTCATCAAAATCCCTTCCGCCGAGGGACCTGTCAAAAGAATGGGCCAATATCTTCAGCTGACCTTTCTTTAAAGCAGCAATGCAAACTTGCATACTACCGTGCCCAACATCAACAAAAGCAACATGTAATGGGTCATTCTCGGGTAAGTCGGTCTTGTAAATACCATAGGCTAAAGCAGTAGCAGTAGTCTCATGAAAAAGCCGGAGAGGGTGCAAACCAGCTATTGTTGCAGCATCTATAACCGCTCTCCTCTGAAGGTCAGTGAAATAAATAGGTATCCCAATGCAGCAATCTACAACTGCTGCATTCAAATTCTTTTCAGCAATGCTCTTCAAATCAGAAAGAACCATTCCCAGGACCTGGATTGGTGTAAATGTCCTCATTTCTTCCAAATATCGTGCATGGATCAAAGGATATCCATCAGGCCCTTCGGTCACAGAAAAAGGTAATGACTTGAGATCCTGCTGCAACTCGGGATCCGAAAACTGGCGTCCAATCAACCTCTTTATTTGGGATATTGTATTTTTGGGATTCATCATGCTCGAAGCAGCTCCTGCCGTTCCAAGGAATCTCTGCTTGTCACCAAAGCATACAACAGCAGGAGTCTCACGCTTGGACTCATCATTAAGAACAACATCAATACCTCTTTGCCTTGCAACGGCAACCACACAGCTCTCATTCCCAAAGTCAAAACCCACCACACTCATGTTTGCTAGACTGAGCAGAGTTGCAGAAAGTGTATCAAATTCAACAAAATACCCAGCGACCTGAAGAACAAAAATTATCACATTTAATGTTTCATTAAACTTGTCCAGTTCTATTTCCTCTTTGGAACGAACGCAGACGCAGCCATAAAACAACTGTGTAATTTTGCTTTAGCTACACGGCATCATCTAATATGTGTGTACATGACATCAGTGATGACAGCTTGACAATAATAAAAGCAAGACAACTCAGAGAGCCTTGCATGTAGCGATACTACAACTAGTGTACAGTTTCCATTTCTTATTCAGATTCAATCTCAATCTACTTAATACGTTGTGATCCACATTGACTTCATGCATTGCGAGATTGAAAATTACAGTGCTTAAAAAACACCACCTATGCAAGTAAACCTGGAAACTGCCGCACACTTCTTATTACATGTATGGATTGACATGAAAAGAACAGTGAAGTTAATGTCATATTAAACAAAAATCAATCATTCCCTTGTATACACCAATTTCATTGTGTTCTCCTGACAACAATACATAACGTGTTAAAATCAAGAAATTTCCAAAGTAGCATCAAATCAACTAAAAAAACCTCGTGGGAGGCAATATCCTTATTATTTCCTCACAACCAAACCCACTGAATTAGATCCATAAAAGAGGGGAAAAAACAAAAACAAAAACAAAACTAGAATTCGCATGTGCGTGTTAATTTGAAATCAATAACGGATCAAGCAGCTAACCAGATTAGAAAAGGATTAATATCTTATTAGATCTGATAATTTTACATAGAAAATTAGAAATTGAGATTCAAAAAACCACAGTACCTTAGGATAGATCGAGTGCGCCGCGGCGTAAGAGAGGATTTTCTAGAATTATCTTCAGATTCGTAAAAATTAAAAAGGATTAAAAAACTCTCCCCTCTGTACTTGTTTGAGACGCGTGGTTTTGTGGAGAGGATGGATGCATTTACACTCAATCGCAGCCGCTTCTAGAAAGATCTTCCTGTTGTGAGAATTCTTTCGTGTGTGGGCTTCTCGGGTCATGGACCTATGGCCCATGGCTTTCTTGGTTTATTTATGTGCACGTTTAGCTAAGTTTAAAATATAAGTTATTTTTCTAGGGTATAATAATATATTTCATAAATATGTTTGTTTCGAATTAAAATCAAATTTTAATTTAAGTCAAATAATCAATATTAACCACGTCTTTCATGGATCCCACAGCATTTCAACCCCACATTTCAAAAACTTCTGTCACTATCTAATAAAAATCTAATTTTAATCTCCATCAAACACTCATATAATATAATTAAATATCACGTCAAGTTAAGTATATTTTTTTAACGATTTTAAATTTACTACAATTTAGTTACTTCAATAATATTTTATTTTTTATTATGTAATAAATACTACAAAATTCTTGTCGTGTACGAATTTCTTGGTATTAATTATGAATTAATTAACGTTCACATTAATCTAAACTCAATGAATCTTGATTTGATAAATCTTGATTCACTTAAATCTAGAATTATTATAGATGAATTTATTTATATTCGTGTTTCTAGGAATTTTAATGGGTATTATTCTTATGTACCAAATATTGTATTAAAAAAAAATTGATCATTTGTGGTATTTCATTATTACATAAAATTTGAATCATAGAAGTTGAATTTTGATAGTACAATTTTCTTCTCGTAATTTTTTATTTAAAATTTTATTTTTTTTGTTTCATTCGAGACCCATCAAATCCTCTGACAAATTGGTATAAAGTATTTCAAAATAACGTATAATGTACTTTCAACTCTAACTATGACATTACAAAAGAAGCTCATTCATTTCAAATTTATTTTTAATTTTTGTTTTTCTAAAATATTGTTTTTTTATTTTTTAACTTAATTTTTACTTACATTGATAACACAATTTATTATACTATTAGACATCATGTTTCATCCACCATGGTAGCTAATTGTAACAAATTATGTGTAATATTCTTAACATTGAATCTTATTGTTGTCGTCGTCACCACCACTTGTGACATACCTTGTTACGTTAACTTTTACCATCATAGCCTCAAGTCTCAACCACTTATAACACGTTACACTGTCACCATCGACGTTATCGGTACAATCTCTTGTAACATAACTTGTTATATTGTCACAATCGTTCTACCAACAATCACCTACTGAAAAGCCTCGACAGGCAAATCGTCATTTCCACCATCAAAACCACAACCGCCAATGTTGCTACATGTTTCTAACACCACCGTCAATACAAACGAGATTAAGAACATGGACAAAATCACAAATTCATATGTCCTCATCCAAATTTAAGAAGATTCAGTGATGAAAATTGATTAATCTATGATTTTCTTCAATTATCTATTAATGGGTCGTAACATTTCACCACATTGCGACATCACTCCCATGTTGAATCACTTTGTAGAAGGATGAGGAGACGTGGAGTTAAGTTGGTTTGGTGGTGGTGGTACTTAACGGTGGTTCGGTGGTGGTCTTGCGATGGCAGTGGTTTAGTTTAGGTGTTTGGTTGTGTGTTGAACGATTGCGTCTTTGTTTTGTGTTTAAAAAGAACAATAATTATTGAATAAAAAATTAGTACAATATATTTAAGAAGAGTGAGGCATGATTTTCCTCTTTTTTTTTTTTTGTTCTTAAACTTGTTCAAACGTTTTCTTTAACTCAAAACATGAACTCTATTATGACGAATCACAAAAGACAAGAGACAACAGAAAATGAGGAATGTGATCGACCTTAACAAAAATTCACTGAAAAAATAGCTAAAGAGTGTATCTTGTGGGCCACTGGGCGCAAAGTAAAGCAACAAGAACTACACCAAACTCCTGTTATTAAAGCTAATAACTGCACATTTGTCGAGACTTATAATTAATTATAAGTTGAACAAACTTTATTTTTATTTCAACTTTCGCAGGAAACAGTACACAACTCTCTACTTTTTTTTAATAACTTAGAGGGTGTATAGTAGAGATTAAAATCAGATTAAAATTAAAAATATAACAATTATTGTTGACTTTTATTAGACGGGTGGGACCCAATAACGATCATATTTTTAATTTTTATTGGATTTTAAACCGTACCAAACAGGTTCTTATTCTTTCGTGTTCACTTAAAAATAATTATAAACTTTGACAAATATGCACTAAATTATCCATCGTATTAAATTTTCCTTGGAGACTTCAATAGCATCACATTCTTGATTCCAAAGTGAATTGATTTAAAAAATAATTCTAATTTACTATCAATATAAATAAGAATAGTTGTGTTACATGTAATAGTTTATCAGCACATGATATGAAGAGATTTAGTTGGATCAAAATTTCATCAATCAAATAACTTCACACTTACATTCGACGTTTCATCGTTGTGTAAAATATTATATAAATAGTTATATACAACAAGCATTTTTCAAGTAAGAAATACTATTTATATTAAAATGTATTTATTTATAACTAAAATCCGCCAAACATGCATCGATGAATTAAGACAAGTAGGATGTTCAAAAAAGTAGAACTAATAGGATTAGAGTGTACATGTGCACTGCACGTGATTTTATAATGGTATTGTGACACTTTTATTTCAACATTTACCCCCGTTTGGGCCACATTAAAATTTTTATTCTCATTTTTTAAATCATTTTCAACTACAAATTCTTCAATAAAATAATATTCTACATCACATCAATAATTTTTCCTTCATTTTCAACCACACATTCTTCATCGATCTACTATTCCGAAATACATTTTTTCAAAATAATGTGACTCAAATACACTCTTAATTATTAGAGTACCATCCAAAATCAACAAAAACCTATCTCCCCTGTTTGATAAACATTCTCTAAAAATACATTCTTTTAAAACTCATTTTCAACCACACATTTTTTAATAAAATAATATTTACCATCATATCA
>CAIGRH010208462.1:0-10660 GCA_903798295.1 Fraxinus nigra | reverse complement strand
GCCTACGACAGCACACCACTTGGAGGGAGAGAGAGTATGAACTCTTGTTAGTGTATGTTGTTCTGAGTAGCATTTGATTCGATACCCCATGACTTTTGCCGGAAGGCATATTTAAATTTGAGCGTGGCTGTCATGGAGGTAATAATGCTCCAGTAAGCCACTACCCCCAACTGCCAAGTATAAGACAGGTCATTTAGCTTGTGTGCTTTAGTGCACTGCCAAGCGATTCTCATTCTCAGAAATCATTCTCTCTACCCCTGGTCAATTCGATTATCTCATAGGCTGAGCTCATAGGTTCATCTCCTCACTCAATCGGAGATAGGGCTGATAGCATCATGGTCAAATGAGTTGACCTGATGCCTGAGGGTGGCTTGTACTGTCATGTGACCATCTATAGGCATGAACATGGACTATTGGGCTGTCGTACAGGTCTTGCTAACGTGTATGGCTGTAACGAAGTCATATTTGAAGAGTGTACGGCTATATCCGGATCAATTTTGATTTGAATTGACTTTGAGAAAACCTTCACATGCATCATTTTCGATACTGGCTTTATTGTTTCAGTATTTTGCCGCTAGTGTAATATCTTGGCGGATGAGTCCCTGAATGTGAATTCTGACATTTATATGGGTAATGCAATTTCATTAATTGCTTTTGCTGATCCTTCTGATCTCTTAATTAACCTTTCCAAAAACAAAAAGCTCCTTTTGAGTTGGTGAAAACACAACCTAACATGCTCGCAATGGTGAAAGAAATGGTTCAGTTGTCTGGCTAGCAAAGAACTTGAAAGAAAACCGGGTGCCTGCAGAGATTGAAGGGAGAAAGTCTCCGAGTATTGTGTCAAAAAGTGATTGAACAAAGGCAATTAATGCCGAGAGATGGAGCTCTTTGAAGGGGTCTTCCCCCACCAGCAACCCCATTCAGTGGATAATTATATATATGCAGCCGCAAATTCGTTTTCTTCGAATGTGGGTATTCATCGTTTACGTTATAATTTGTCCTCAACTCTATTCAATTCATAACTTCCTCAAAATCATCAGTGCTGGATATTATCATATTTACCTTTGTTCAGGGTGCTGCGCTTCATATTCTCCTCTTTGCAGTTACTTTCATATTATCCAACATTACAGTTTCATCTTGTCTATAACATTGTATCACTGTAAGTTAAGTTTCGATACCATCTTGAGTTTGGTTCCTTGGCTAGCAGTGAAGTGTCCAAGAAAGTGTTCTAGAATTAGTTTAATATTTGCATTCAAATAATTTGGATTTTGTTGGTATTGGCATTCTTCCCTGGTGCAGGTTTGGATCGATCTTGACGAAGAGAAGGCTTGGACCTCCTAGCTTCCCTTTACACAGTCGGAAGTAGACACTCTTTTAGAGCTTGTTCGCAATTTCGATGACATCTGGTTTAAGACAAGAAAAGAATCCACAGAATTTATGCCTAATTGGGAGAGTTTTCTTATTGGTGGGGGTGGGCGGGAGCCAAGATTTGGGGCTAGTGTCCGGAGGTTGAGGAAGAAAATGTCTTTCTTTTTCAGTTTTTATATATTGGTTAATTTGATTTATTTAGTTAAGTACCCAAGCGTTCCAAGTGGTAGTCTTTGAAAACAATGGCTATATATTTCACTTTTTAATGAAGTACAAATAAAGAATTATAAATGCAGAATGATTTGATTATACTAAATTTGATTAATATTAATTTTTTTAAAGTAAAAATATGTTGATTGAAATGAATGATAAACGAGAATGTTTATAGATAAGTACAAGGGAATTAAACATTTAAGTAACTATTTGTTGATTGAAATGATGATAAGAAAATGTTAATTGAGTTTCTAATTCTATGGTTCATTCAATTTTTACGAATGTTTCGTGCATCGGTTGTCAATAGAGTTTCTAAAAGAGGTGGAACGATACTTTTAAATGAATCTGTCATAGTATATGAGGGCTTATCTTGATACACAAATGAAGCTCTTCAAGAGCTAAATTTAATAGATCGAAGACGTTAATATGAGATCACATGCATCAATCTACTTTCTCAAGAGTTTGTTTATTTTCTCTCTTTATGCTTCAATTTATTTATTTCTTAAAATTTTTGGTCATGGGATTTTTTTTTATTTTTTATTTTTTATTTTTTTTTATTTTGGCTTGCGCATATGCCAAACAATGCTCGTGTATATGTCATGTCATGTCGTGTCGTGCCCACGTGCACAGAGGTCCATCCCAGCCCTTTTAATTCTTTTACTTTTAGTTCACTAATTGTGCCAAATGCATGCAAAAGACTTCTTGTTGTGGCTTCTTTTGTCCAAGTAAATTCTAACTCTCTTCTACTTTGATCCTTTCTGCTGTAAATAGGTTGCTGTTGTTCATCATCTTTTTCTTCATGCACTAAATAATTTTTTTCTGTCCAAGAGCTATAAAGGAAACTACCATAGGACAAAGAACTCTAAATACCAAAATGAAAAATTCTATATTAATCTCAAACAGTCGAGAAATAATCTCAAACAGTCGAGAAATGTCAAGTAGAATGTTACAAATCTTTTCATTTCTTTAACAGACGTAGTAATGCATGAGAGTATTACTCTTTCACATATCCCACAAGGGCTTTTCCAGATCAGAATCCCCGGGCGAGAGCTGTATTTGGTGCAAAGGATGCGTTACATGCATTCTCTGTGGGTTTAAACCCTCCAGTTCTGGGCTTTTCCATATCAGAATCCCCATGCGAGAGCTGTATTTGGTGCAAAGGATGCGTTACATGCATTCTCTGTTGGTTTAAACCCTCCATTTCTAAGCTCTGTTCATGCAGATTTTGGGGGCCCTCGGATCCCCCAACCCCTAAGAAATCCAGAGTCATCATATCATTATCTCCCAACCTGGAGTTCCCTGTAGGGCTCCTACTCATAGCCATTCGTCGTTGCACTATGCCAGAATTTTCACTATCCTCTTTTTCCATAACACTCTTCAAGAAACCAGCAGAATATGGATCACTGTCCACCAGCATTCCGCCGTTCAACACCATGTCACTGAAGGCTGAGCCACCAGTCCCGGAATGGAATAACTTAGACAACTCTTGTGGGCTCTTCTGTAAAAGCTGGGTACTAAAAGTACCTTTAGATTGCTCTTTATTCTCAAATGAGTTGTTTTGATGAAAATTTGACGAAGTTCTTGATCCAGAGAGTTGATCAGATCCTGCCATACTGCTAACAAAACTTTTTTGCATCATTGGAGAGGTCATAGTACTATTGCTTGAAGTTACACCAATTTGGGCAGCCTTCTGTAGTAATGCAGTAGCAGACATATTGGCTGATGATCCTGAAATTTGGCCTCCATTATTGAGCTGAAGGGCTGATGATGATGAGGGAATGCCTCTTGTATTCCCAAAGAGATTGCCAGAATTGCTGGAAAACATGCCTCCTGCTGCCGCATTGTACATAGATTTGAATGGCATTATTGGGACAATTTCTGGAGGGATTGATTGGAGGGGATTGGTGAATTCTGATAACTCCATTGATGTGTTTGTGTTGCTGTTTATGGGCATATTTGACAAAATTTGATCAGGCATTTGGGTATGAAAATTTGGTAACGTCAAGCTTTGGTTCATAACTTTGTTGTTTTCTTCAGCCAGTGCATCACAGAAAGCCCTGTGAGTGATGAAACTGTCTCTCCTGTGTCCAATGGATGCAAACAAGGATAAGATTACAACCTTATACTAAAAGAAAAGTGTTCAGATTTTGCTATTTTTTCATTTGTAATCAGTGTAAAGATTGATGCAGAATATATTGTTATCAAGGTAAATTATCCATCGTGCGTAAAATATTTAGAAACATTGTTGTGATGCATCGTGCAAGGAGTGGAAGTTCGTGGCTCGTAGAGACCAAGGATGACTTGACCTTACCTCGTTAAAATATGACTAATCTAGAGGAATAATACCAATTTTTCAAGTGAAAAGGATTGAAAATTCATCATGCATATTTTGAAAGTGTTTATAAATGGTTTAAATTATAAATATATAGAAATAGTCGTGGATAAGTAAGTAGTGCTTGTGAATCTCTTGAAATGTGTAGATAAAAAGTGACGGTATATAAACATGAGCTAGACATAGGCTAAAGTTAACTTGAAGTGATCTCGGTAGGGGTGGCAGTGGGCCAAGTCGAGCATTCAATTCTTTTGTCTCGTCACTCATTATTCAGTTTCTAGATCGAGAAGAAAGTTAGAAAGAAAACAAACAATACCTGGAGAAGATGGTTCCGCAATCACATTTATATTCCCTTGATCCACAAGTCTTTTGGTGAGCCTTCCAATCAGACTGCACTGCATATTTCTTTGAACATTTTTCACACTTCCATTTCTTCTCTCCATGTTTCCGGCTATAATGCTTCTTGATTCCGGTGAGATCCCCTAATGCACGCGCCGGATTATTGTGCACGCAACTCGGCTCTGGACATATATAAACTCGCTTTCTCGACGACTCGACTGTTCTTTGCTTAAGCTTCCAGGGAAGATTATGACCCCTTCTATGCAGTTGCAGATTTTGATCTCTCTGAAATCCCTTGTTGCATATTTCACACACAAATCTGTTTCTTGCCATTAGGGTTTTTGGTGATAGAGCAATAACATCTGCAGTTGGATCTTCATAATATAAAAATAAATAGAATTAAATCACAGTTTGATTATTAATCCCAGTGTTTGTGTGTGTTTAGAAAAACAAAAACTAGGGCCAGACAAAACTCTCGAACCGCACTGAATTGAATCGAATGATTCTTCATAAATTAAATACCCGAATTGGTAGAATCTAGAACCGATGGATTCGGTTCGGTTCGGTTCTTAGTTCTAGATCAAGAATCGAAGAACCGAATCTAAATAATTTTTAAAATTTTTTCATATTGAATTAATTAAATTATTTTAATTTTTTCTAAATAAATTAGCAAATTAACTAATTTAGTTATTAATGTCTCAACTCTCAAGCCAAGTCTATGTCTAGTTAGTTCAGCCTAACCCAATTTTTAAATTTAATTTTTAATTTTAACTTTTTGGCCCAATTATTAATGGGAAAATTTCATAACTAAGAGATTTAGTTTTACCTATTTCAAATTTAAAAGGGAATGTTTAAAATTTAAAATTTCAGATTTTTAAGGTTTAAAATTTCAAATCCCGAATTTTTTAAATTTTTTTAATAAATTAATTTATTGAACATATATTTTAGTAATTAAATATATTAAGGTCACAACTCCATATAATTTAGTCACAAATTCTATATAATTGATCACAAATCATAAACTTTACATATCATAAATTATTTTAAGGTCATAATTCAAAAATTTTATATGTCACAATTTGTTCATCGGTCACAAATCAAAAAATTTTTAAGTCACAAATTATTTTACACTCACAAATCAGAAATTTTATAGGTCACAAATCATTTTACGGTCACAGTCCAAAAATTTTATAAGTTACAATTTGTTCATCGATATCAAATAAAAAAATTGGAACGTCACAGTCACAACTTATTCATCGGTCACAAATCACAAACATTATAAGTCACAACTTAGTTAGACAGTCACAAATTATCAAATTATCGATCACAAATTATTTTTAGTTCATTATTTATATTTTTTATTGGTCACATATTGTTTATCTGTCACAAATTAATGAATTTAATGGTCACAAACGATCAAATAATATGTGACTACCACCAATATTTACGGCACCACCTTACCACTGCCTCAGCAGCACCACCGTCACCGTCGTTGCCAAAACCACCATCCCACCATCACCTTCCAACCAAAACATACCACAGATCTGCTTCGCTTGCAGATCTCACAGACCACCACCACCACACGGACAATCTGAACTCATTGTCACCACACCCAACCAATGGTCAACACCCTGCACAACCACCACCGCACATAGTAACCCAATCACACAACCGCACCCAATCATCGAACACAGCACTATCGAACCTAACCACCGCACCACACACCGCTACTACACATCACCACCCACCCAACACCGCACTACACCACCATCAATAGTGCCAAATCCACCACCTCACCAGCGCCAACAAAAAATCACCCAAAAAACTCTTGCCACGTTGCGCACCAGATTGCTACCCAAAACTCTAACCCAAATTTCCTCAGATCTGACATCAAATCGAGAGCCAAAACTCAGCTCACGCTGCTCAGCGGCGAAATTGAACTCATTGTGAAATCACTGCTGCTATGAAATCGACCAAAAACCTCTTGAAGTGTTCTGCAGCGACGCCAACCACACAATCGCACCCAACCAATCACCACCAAATCCACAAAATTGCCGCCATCGCCACAATGCCAATACCAGAACTAGAACATCACAACATATCCAGTACCAGAACGTCACCATAGATCAGAACCTTCATCAAAGATGAAATCCAATAAATCAGAACATCGCGTCTCCCAGCATCGTCGTGTGGAGCTTCTCCATCTTGTGGCGGCACAACGCCGAGGTCTTGGGAATGGGTGCGTTGGAGAAGCAGTTGTTGAGAGTGTGGAGAGAAGAAAGTGAGGAGAGAGAAGAAGGTGAGAGGAGAGGAGAGAAGAGGAGGAAAATGTTTTGATTAGGGTTTTTGAATAAAATTATATAAATAATATTAATATTTAGAAATGAAATATCTGATTTTTGAAAAGTGAAACATAATATTTGAAATTTGAAATTGAATCTTGAAAACTCATGTCTTGTGTAATTTCCACATTATTAATTTCATTGTTAGCCCTAAATCTAGGCATTTCTAAGTTTTTATCATTCTCTTTTCAATTTCATACTTTCATTCAGTAAGCACATGTTCACTAACTCCAAATCATTTGATAAATTGAAAACCTACATCTACATGTCCAAATCGAAGCCGTCGACTGTCGAATTCGACTTCCCCTCTCCAACTGTCCATCGAAGCTACGAATGAACATGTCATTAGTTGTATTTATGTAGTGTTGCTGTAAATGTTAAAAAAATTAATTATGGTATGGAACCGAACTAAACCCGAACGGAACCGAACCCGAACAGTTCCATAATTATATTTGGATCCAACGATTCCATTTATTAAATACTCGAAAATTTTGGTTCAGTTCGTATCTCTTCATAACGGAATCGAACTGGACCTTGTCCAACCCTAACAAAAACTCAATAAGACATCCATGATCACACAACACAAAGGGGGTGGGAAGTTCAGTCAATATGAGTGTGGAGCATTATAGTATTAATCATGTATAGAATTAAAATAATGATATCCATAATGAAAACTACCGATAATTGTCATACTTGGTATACACATGGCGGTTTATTATTTGATGCATCAAATAACAATAGCCATGTGTATATAGAGCGATTAAAAGTAGTTTTCACTATGAATAACATTATTCATAAATTTATTGTCCATTTTTAAGTAATGATTACTGATTGGCGAGTGTTGACATCAAAAACCGTTGAACGATCAATATGGTTGCAACTAGACAGCCTCAGCATCACCTTCAACGTGCTTTTCACGAATCTCAAGAATATTGATCATCAGATTTTTTACGTCAACATTAGGATTTTGTCGTGACAACACTGGTAGATCTATGTAGTCCATCTCAAATTTGTTAGGAAATGAAATGTTTAATTTGTTGTTGTTTCTCACTTCATGTTGAAAAAAAAATGAACTTTATTATTCTTATAAAAGTACCTAAAAAGGTGAAATCTTGTTGTACGAGTTGCTACACAATAATGGATATTATGATAAATAAGAATTTTGCTCATTTTCGTTTAGTACTGCTCAAGTTGTGTACCAAAAATGCAACTTATGGTTCCAAGATTATACAAGTTGTAGACTCAACTATTTTGATTCAACTTCTGGAAAATACATTCATCTAAGCTATAACACAAGTTAGATAATTCAATTTATAGAATATTTAGCCTAAACTCCATTGATCTATAGGTCAAGAAATTTATAAATTACTGAATTACCTGGAGTTCCTGGTAAGTTTCTTTTCTTCTTAGAAGGCGGTTTCCTAGAGCTCGAGCCATTCACAGAGTCAGCACCTTGGGACGGGTTTTGCAGTTGCTGGACTTCTCCAGATGAGAAACTCCCATCGTCTCCTGTAACATTCGACATCGAATATATATAAAGACAATAATTATTTTTGTGTCTCTTTTTTTGTGGCTTTCAAAGTTGAATTGTTTCTTTAGGTGGAGAGGGACAAAATTCAGGTAATTCTGGGTTAGGAGCAAAATATGGCTGACATGAAACATATGAATTTGGACTTCTTTGGCCTCCATGATATATATATATATATATATATATATATATATATAGAAGTGATTAAAGACAGTTGATAAAGACATGCCACTAACTTTGTTAACATTAACTAATGTCTACCCCCACCCACACACAAGAATGCAAACAGGCCCTAAAATATTGTACCATCATTGTTGCAATTTAAAGCTTTTAATTAGCGAGATGACTTAAATTCAGGTACCTTTTCTTTTTTTTTTTAGAAAAAATGTGTTTTTGAATAGTGATTTTTCAGAGAAAGTGTGACTAAAAAATATGGAAATATTTTGAGTTTACGAGTAAATTTTTTTATGGGAGAATTTGATCGAAAATGAGTTTTGGAAAAGAATTGGCCTCAGATAGGGGTCGGTATGTGAAAAGCTAACTAGATGAAAGAATCGGCAATTGAAACTTGGATTATAAGAGTACCTTATTAGATCTCCTCAATAGCTCCATTAATAAATAGAAGGTACGAGTATCATGTGCGATTGGAACTACACTTGAGGATTGAATTGGATTGGACCAAGATGACTATAGTTAGGAGACACGGCTCCAAGTGAATCGAAGAGAGAGGCGATTATATTTTTGATATGACCTTTTTCTTTTAGCGCCGTTAATAACTCAACGAGCAAGTCCAGAAAAGTGAGATAATGGAATTTATCGACTAATATTTACTTTCTTAGTTTTGTGTACATTTCGGCTTCAAAACTAGTAATGAAAAAATTCACCCGTTTCAATCAAATTTCATGGAAAAAGCACGAGTTTTATATCTTATCTAGGACAAGCTTAATTTCAAAGATATGTGATGAATGGACACATTTGTAGAGGAATCAATACATTCACACATTTAAACTTATAAATGTTGACAGCAAAAATAATTTAATCATTTTCAATTTTGACCAATATTTTTTTTTTTTTCAAAATTCACTTATTTTCTTGTAAGCTAACTTTTAAAAGTTTAACCAAACATGTTCTAAGCCGTGAAGAATTTATATGAACAATTTCTCTCTCTCTCAAATGATTATTAACAAACAAACACTACAAAACAGTGAAGAAGTCTTGGAGTTTCGAAACCTATAATTACAGTCAAATTTGAATTCCAAGTTTCTAGAGAAAAGGTCAAAAAAAGAAAAAATGAAATATGCCGAATTTTGACATTTTTCACTGGCAATATTTGTTTCTATTTACTAACCATGTTTATTCCAAATAGGGACTATGTTTAGGGAAAAACTATTTGTACATAAATTTTTACCTAAGGATTTATCTAATTGTCGGGGCGCCATTTGACAATTAGGTAAACCCTTAGGTAAAATGTTAGGTACTTGAAGCATGACTCCTATGTTTATTGGCGTCTAAGCGACTTGGGGGTCTTGAGCAAAAATTCTGAAGAAACCTTTTCAAGAATAAAAGAAAATAACGAAATAAATTATACTAATCTCTACTAAACACTCTTTCATTTCATTATTATAAAAGAAAAGAAAAAATACAATATAAATCCAAGGGGGAAAAAATATAAAATCTTCATCTATGATACTATAATATTGAAATTTTAACAATCAACAAAATAGAAAAGAATGAATATATGCCAACAAATTTGATTAAGTTGTGACATAAAAGGTGATAAACACCACAATTGTACATATAATATGAGTACTATTATGTATTTAAAACTAATTGTTAACTATGATTTAGATTAAAATNCTAAGCGACTTGGGGGTCTTGAGCAAAAATTCTGAAGAAACCTTTTCAAGAATAAAAGAAAATAACGAAATAAATTATACTAATCTCTACTAAACACTCTTTCATTTCATTATTATAAAAGAAAAGAAAAAATACAATATAAATCCAAGGGGGAAAAAATATAAAATCTTCATCTATGATACTATAATATTGAAATTTTAACAATCAACAAAATAGAAAAGAATGAATATATGCCAACAAATTTGATTAAGTTGTGACATAAAAGGTGATAAACACCACAATTGTACATATAATATGAGTACTATTATGTATTTAAAACTAATTGTTAACTATGATTTAGATTAAAATTTAGATTTTAATTCTTATCAAACAGGGGCATAATAGAATTCAACTTGAACTCCAACTAAAGGTGCCGAAGATAATAACTTACCTCATCCATAGACGAGGAAGAAAATTGTAAAATCTAAAAAATTAAAAAAACTGCACTTCATATATATGACGGGTTAATACCTTAAATAATCACTGAACTTTGTCAAAAGTTCCAACAAGATCACTGAACTTCAAAACTTCCTTACTTAGTCACTGAACTTTTCATAAAGTTCTCAGGAGGTCGCCGAACTTTAAAACTACCCTAAATAGCCACTGAACTTTTCCAAAACTTCCCTAAATAGTCACCCAACT
>CAIGRH010208459.1:0-16308 GCA_903798295.1 Fraxinus nigra | reverse complement strand
TGTCAGCAACCTAGTCACACATGTACTTCAAAATTTGTAATAAGTCTGTGATAGCTAGCGTTCATGTTGTGTAATTAAATATAAAAATGTGACCTACAGATATACAATATGTGATTATGACTAATAAAGTATGATGTGTTTTCGTTGTTACTTAGAATTTTATTATTCACATATATTATTTAAGTTGATTTCTTTTGCAGAAATGAAAAACAATCATGTTTGTTTGATGAATGGATCATAGCTATTATTAGTGTTGATCGATCTTAACTACAAATATGCGAAGCTTCTAGATACAATTATGAAAAAGTTTGGGTTGGATCCTACTAAGTTCGCAGTCACAATAAGTTATGAGTTGGTTAGCGATCTGCCTCCGGTCACAATCAAGAATGACAATAATGTGTTGTCATACATGGTGTTGAAGAATATGCATCAGGACCAGGGTTGGACAAAACTCTCGAACCGAACTAGAAAGAACCAAACAGATCTTTATAAGTCAATACCCAAACAGGTATCTGAATTGAGGACCAATGACTTTGGGTCGGTTCCTGATTCTAGACCAAGAATCGAAGAACCGAATCTAAATAATTTTTTAATTTTTTATATTGAGTTAATTAAATTATTTTAATTTTTTCCAAACAAATTAGAAAATTAATTAAACAAACCAGCCAAGTCCAGCCAAATTAATTTTTTGTTAGCACAACGTTTGAGCCTTATCCTTCCCCTTTCCATTCCATTTTCATTTGGTAAGCAGCAGTACGCCCACTCTCGTATAAAATCAATTCTTTATAGGATGCTTGAAACAAATGAATTATTGATATGGATCACCTATGTTTTAATATTAGTATCTACTTTTTGATATTTGTATACATTGAATTAATCTTATTGGACAACTTGTTATTTATATGTTTTTAAATTAAGCTACATAAATTTGTAAAATTTACAAATGAACATGTCATTAGTTGTATTTATGTAGTGTTACTGTAAATGTTAAAAAATTTAATTATGGTATGGAACCAAACAGAACCGAACCCGAACGGTTTCATAATTATATTTGGACCTGACATTTTATTTATAAAATACCCAAAAGTTTTAAGTCGATTCGGTTTTGAATAGAACCAAATAGAACCGACCTATGTCCAGTCCTAATCAGGATCATTCCAAGTATCCAATTAAAATTGAGGTCACAGCTGTAGAATGCGTCAAACAACGTATCACAGTATCAATTTGTGTGCAATCTAATGAAAAAGAATTCTCATTACTAGATGTGTCAACAGATATATGTGGATCGATAATAGAACCATCATGTCATGATTTCAAACATGTGGTCACGGTTGTATTAGTAGCTGAATCTAGAGAAGTAGAGAAATGAGTAGTTTTTCGTAACAAAGAGATTTTGAAGCTGAGCTTGTCCTTATATGCGTTCCAAAATATGTTTGAATTTGTAATTGTTAGGTCAAACAAGAAAGATTACATTGTTAAGTGTAGTCAAGACGAGTGTGATTGGATATGCAGAGCAGAAAAGCTAGCCAGAATAGAGATGTTTAAAATTAGACACATTGTAGAAGGTCACACATGTGCTTCAAACATTGTATTAGGTACTCATAGGCAAGTGACAAAGTTAGTTGTGTCATCTTGCATCAAATACAAATTCACATCATCGTGCACCATAAACACTCCAAATTATATACGTAATGACATGTTGCATATATATGGAATATATTTGAACTATGTGAATGCTTGGAAATCTCGTGAGGAAACTTAGAAAATGATTAGATGTGACCCGATAAATTCATTTAGTCAGATCCCGAGATTCTTTTCCATGTTGCAGCAAACAAATCATGGGACAGTCACAGGAATACAGCTTGATGGTCACAATAAGTTCAAATATTGCTTCATGACAATTAGTGCATCAATTCAGGGATGGAAACATTGTAGGTTTGTTGTTGTGGTCGATGACACGTATCTAAATGGACATTATGATGGGACTCTATTCACGGCATGTACACATGATGCAAATAACAGCATATTCACACTTGCTTTCGGGATTGGTGATAAGGAGAATAACAGATCTTTGTCGTAGTTTTTTGAAAACTTGAAGAAGGCATATGGGAATAGAGAAGGGTTGTGTTTTATATCGGATCGTCACAATAGTATCAAAAACGCAATTGAAAATATATATTCTGAAACATGTCATGGGATATGTTCATATCCTACAAAATCTGAAATCACGCTATAGAAGATCAGGTCACTACATAACGCAAGCATTCAATTCAGCGGTTCATGCTTACACCTTATTGAAATATGAATATAATATGCAACAACTCAATGCAATTAATAAGTAGATAAGGGGTTACCTGGAAATATAAAACATTTTATCTTCAATCTACATTCGTATACATTTATTGTCCTATTGTAAAGTATGTGGCTAGCGTCATCATGTTTTTTTATTGTAGGATGGTGTTGGGCCTGAGAAATAGTCATGATTTCGCATGCCTATGAACATATATTCTGCAATGACATCTATTGGTGTCCAACCTCCGAGGTTAATTGAGTTTAGATTATTATAGAAGAAGAGTAGGTTATAACGTGAGGTCAATTCGATTGTTAACATCCGAGGTCAATTATTAAGGTTAGATTAGCTATTGTTTTGCTTTCTCTCGAGAAGTTTGTATAGTTTATCGAGATTAAAGGAAACATAATGATTGAAAATCATTGACGAGATATGTAGATATCTAATCAGCTAAATGCACATGTAAAGTTCTGATATCAGCGCCCACATAATCCATCAATTAAATGACTAAGCTCTCTTCCTTAAGTAATTCATTAATTACTAGGGACCACCTACATGATTAATCCATAATAATCAGACAATCCGAGCTTTCCAACCAATCCAATTAGACCAACAAATGTACTTCTTCTGCTCTAAATTACAGCTGACAAGACACGAAAGGCAGAGTACATACATATTTTCTACTATAAATAGAAAATGGAAGCTAAAAAGAAGGGGAGATTGACATTACAAATTTCTTTGTATTACTTAATCATATTTCAAATATCTCCTATAATGAGGAGAAAACCATAATTGTAATAGCAGAGAGAGATATTGTAATCTTTTATCATTAAGAAAAACTTCACTTTTCATTAAGTTGGCTTGACTATTTGTCCATACAAATTTCAACATCAACAGATTGACACTAGAAAGAGGGCTTGGACTTGAAAAAACAACACTTTCTCCAAAAAATTCACGATGGAAATATCATGATGGATGAATCATCAGCATCTGGGAATCAATCTTATACTCATCTTGAACATACCAGCCATCCACGAAGTACAAGGCGAGGACGATGTCGAACAGACGCTATCGATCCTCAGATGATCACAATGAAAGAAGCCAATGAAAAGTTGGCGAATGTTGTCAACATGCTGGAGCAAAATCAAGCCCCTGCCCTTCCACAAGATACTGGGGTCGAATCTTCACAAAGGGAAAAAGCTAGACGACCTCCGACCAGAAGGACCCTCCAGTTCTTAGGAGAGAAATATTCTAAAAGTCGAACCGAAGAAATTAGAAGTTCTCTCATAACCGCCAATCGACTGCAAGGAGAACTAACAATGTGTTCAATAGGTTAGGCTCTCAACGTTCCCTTACACTTGCAAGCAGACATGACAAATCCTATGCTAAGTGCTCAGTAGAACAACCAGAACCTGAAATGAGTGCCTTAAAAATGTATAGCCGACCTGGAAACTAAAAATAAAGAGAATACAAAGGAATACCTCACAAAACGTCATTCTCCTTTCACTGAGGACATCCTTGCCGAACCTCTACCCAAAAGGTTGAAGATACCACAGCTAACTGGGTATGATGGAGAAGGAAACCCTTTTAGCCGCTTGGATAAATACACTTCCTAGATGGAGCTTCAAGGAGCAAGAGATACCATAATGTGTCGCACGTTCCCATTCACCTTGGGAGATAAGGCCCAAAGATGGTTCAGGAGGGTCCACCAAAGATCCATGAAAAGCTGGAATGACCTTACCACAGAGTTTCTTGGTCAACTCATAGGCTCTAAAGAGAGAACCACAGCTAAAGAACGGTTGGTGAGCATTAAACAAAGGAAAAATAAATTACTGAAAAGTTATCTTAGTAGATTCAATAAGTAGTCCCTGAAGGTTGAAAAGATTTCTAACGATGACACACTTATGGCAATCCTCTCTGGATTAAGGCCAAAAATAATGTTCTGGTGGTCAGTACACGAGGATGGACCTTGGACATACCATAAGTTTCTTACTCGAGCTGAGAAACACATTAGTGTGGAGGAAGCAACGTCGGACCAAGAAGAGCTCAAGCCAAATTCAAATACATAACTTCATAGAAGACAAAAGGAAAACAAGTAGATAAAGACTTTAATCGTGATAGAAGAAAGAACAGAAGGGACCAAGGGCGTTCCACACTATACCCGAAAAGATTCCACGAATATTATCCCTTGAGTTCCACGCTAGAAGAAGTTTTCTTACAAGTGCAGGAAAATGAGGCATTTTGTAGACCTCCACCTCAGAAGAAGGAATACCCAAGAAAAACTCCAAGAAAGTACTATCAATATCACAGGTCTATAGGACATAACACTAACAATTGCAGAAACCTAAAAGAGGAAGTGGAATCTTTGATTCGTCGAGGTCACTTACATGAATTCATGGCTAAACCTAGAGAAGCAAGTCGAATAGATAATCGACAACCAAACCAATTTGGAACTAACCAGCGGGCTTAGAAGAATCAAAAAGCTCAAGATACAATCGTCTGAGCTGAAATCAGAACTCTGATAAGTGGGAATCAATGTCTCGAATGATAGAGAAGGGCCATGCGGAAGCAGGCGCGTAACGCCCGCGTTTGGCAAAATTATAATGCGATGCTACCAAAGCCTGAGTTCAGCACTGCTTCGTATACGAAATGGTTTGGATTTTCAAAAAAAGATTCATACAGAGTCCTACAGGATGAAAGCGATGCATTAGTCATCGTCATGATTGTTGTAGGGGTACATGTGCATCAGATCTTGGTTGACAATGGAAGTTTGATTAATGTACTATATTCTCGAACGTTGGAGCAAATGGGAATCCAAGAACAATACCTCAGGTTGTATAGTAGGAGGTTACAGGGATTCTTTGGGGATCCTATTGAAGCACGGGGGCAAATTGTTTTAAGTGTGGATTTGGGTGAACCCCCATATCAAAGACGGATCCTGGAAAATTTTATCGTGGTGGATCTCCATTTGAACTATAATGGCATATTAGGGACACCCTTGTTATATGAGCTACAAGCCGCGACCTCGATCTACCATTACTATATGAAATTTCCTACTCAAAATGGACCGTGTGTTGTACGCAGGAACCAGGTTGAAGAAAAGGCTTAGAATGTCGATTTACCAAGTTCCGAGTTTATATGCTAAAGGAAAATGAGCAAGTAAAGAGAAATAAGTCAAAAAAGCTAGTCATTGCCGACCTTACTAAGATCGAAATCTAAGAGAAACACAGTTGAAGTGCTTTCGACGATCAACTCCTGTTTGAAGAAAAGGATGCGGACTCGTGTCCTTACTATGGTATCATGACAATCTTAGTACCCATTGCAGGAATTGTTGTACCTAAGGTCTTAGTTGACACAGTAGTTCCCTCAACATGCTCTATGTCCACACACTAGAATGGATGGGCATTCCATTGAGCTTTTTGCAGTCATATCCCAATATGATTCTAGAGCTCAACGGGGCATTTACTAAAGTTAGATGGAAGATCAGGCTTCCAGTTGAGGTCAGCGAAACCCCACGCCAAATTAGGTTAAATGCAGAATTTATAGTAATGGACTCGAACTCTCCATACAACGCCATCATGTGACATCCATTGTTATTCGACCTTAAAGCAATTGTGTCGATGTACAATTATTTCCTTAAATTTTCCACACCACATGGAGTAGGGTAAGTCATGGGAAATAAACATATTGTTGAGACGTGCCAAGTAAAGATCAATCCGGAAGTCCATATGATATGCTTAGTGGTATTTGGCTCAGTTCATTAGACCTACGTGTACAGATGAAGGGCAGAGAACCCGTAAAAGAGCTAGATAAAATAGAGGTAAAATCATGCGATCCACCGAAAGAGCTCAAAATTGGTCACTGTTTACAACCACCTATCTGAGGTCAGGTTATCGAATTCCTTTAAAAAAACCTTGATGACTTCGCATGGGATCACTCAGATATGAAAGGGACTGATCCAAAGATTACTTGCCGCAAGCTAGGACTTGATCCTACAATACGACCACAGCAACAACGGTGAAGACCTTTAAATTCAAGAAAGTGGGAGATCTTAAACAAGGAGGTGCTGAAGCTGCTCCATAATGGATTCACTCGTAAAGAAAATCACCCAACATGGATTGCCAAACCAGTTCTGGTAAAGAAAAGCAATGGTAATTGCAGGATGTGCATTGATTTTACCGACCTAAATAAGACATGTTCAAAGGACAGCTTCCCGTTGCCTAGGATAGATCAAATGGTGGATACAATAACTGGACACGAGTTACTTAGCTTTATAGATGCATACTCGGGATATAATCATATTCCCATGTACGAATATTATCAGGAACACACTGCCTTCGTAACTGACCGCAGACTTTATTGTTACAAGACGATGCCATTCAGTTTTAAAAATGCCGGAGCCACTTATCAACGTCTAGTTAATGCCATGTTTACCGAGCAGATTGGTAAAACCATGGAGATATATGTTGATGATATGCTAGTAAAAAGCATAGATGCAAAGGATCATCAGCTGCACCTCGCTGAAATGTTTGAAGTCCTTAGAAGATATAGAATGAAGCTGAATCCTCACAAGTGCGCCTTTGGTGTGAGCTCGGGAAAATTCCTGGGGTATTTGATAAATCAAAAGGGAATTGAAGCAAATTCGAAAAAGATACGAGCTATCATTGAAATGCATCCCATGACGAAGCCCAAAGAGTTACAAAGTTTGGCTGGGCGAGTGGCCGCCCTCAGCCGCTACAAATCTAAGTCAATTGACAAGTGTAAACCTCTCTTCAACATCTAGAGATGAGGAAATAAATTTGAATGGACTCTTGAATGTCAACGCGCCTTTGACGAGCTAAAATTACAACTGCCACAACCTCTAGTGTTATCAAAACCAAAGGCAGTGGAGGTCCTAATATTATATCTGGCTGTATCTGACCATGTCGCCGCGCTGTTTTAGTAAGGGAGAAAGAGGGGGTGAAACATCTAGTCTATTACATAAGCAAGGCCTTGCATGAGGCCGAGCTCCAATATTTTCTCTCAGAAAAATTGTCTTACACTGTGGTGATAGCAGTAAGGAAACTAAGGCCTTACTTCTTGGAGCATTCGATTGGAATCTTTACCAACTATTCATTAAGACAAGTTTTACAAAAATCGAACACTTCAGGTCAGATGGTGAAATAGGCTGTGGAGCTTAGCCAGTTTGATATAAGATATAAACATCGTTCTTCTTTGAAAGGCCAGGCCCTCACTGACTTCGTTACAGAGTTCGGTTCGACCCCAACAGAAGAATTCCCTTATTACGTACCATGGAGACTCTTTATAGATGGCTCTTCGATCGAAACATGATCAGAAGCTGGAATTGTCTTGATTAGCCCGGATAATCAGCTATTTTCCAAAGTACTACCCTTCAATTTCAAGGCCTCAAATAACGAAGCTGAATACGAGGCACTCGTAGCTAGAGTAAGGATGGCGAAAAATATGAAGGTTGTTTACCTGATAATCTACAGTGATTCACAGTTGGTAGTCAATCAGGTCAACGAAGCATACCAAGCTAAAGAAGGATGAACAAATATTCTCAAATTGTGAAGCAAGAGTTCAAAAAATTTGAAACTGTATCCATTGAACAGATTCCCCAGACTCAAAATAGTCATGCTGATGCCGTAGCTCGATTGGCGACAAGTGAATGAATAAAAGAGTTTTACCAGTGGCAATGACTCATCATCTAGCCATCGAGGAATTAGAAAATATAGCTATGGCAACGGACTCAAAACCGACCTGGATAGACGATATCAGGTCTTTCCTGAAGATAGGTATATGTCCGAAAGATTCTGTTGAAGCAAGAAGACTTCGAATGAGGTTAGCAAGGTATACATTGATTGATGATGTCCTTTATAAGTGAGGATACTCTTTTCCTTTATTAAGATATTTGAACGAGGAAGAGGTGATGTACACCCTACAAGAGATTCATGAAGGAGTGTGTGGAAATCATGCTGGTGGATAGTCCCTGGCCCACAAAATTCTACGATAAGGATTCTTTTGGTCTACTATGAAGAAGGATACGTTGGAATTAGCTAGAAAGTGTGATAAATGTCAGCGACTTGCTTCCAACATTAAGCTTTCCCTAGGCGAGCTGAATTATGTGATGGCCTCTTAGCCCTTTTCCAAATGGGGGGTTCATTTAATTGGTCCTATGCCGACCGAAGGGGGAGGGGAGGGAGGGGGGGGGGACGAAGTTCGCAATTGTAGCTGTGGATTATTTCACAAAATGGGCAGAAGCTAAACCCCTGGCTAAAACAACCGAGCAAAGGACTATAGATTTCATTTGGAAATCCACTATATGTAGATTCAGAATACCATACTCCATTGTGACTGACAATGGGAAAAAATTTGACAACCGTCGTTTCACCAATTTTTGTGAAGATTTCAGCATCCGAAAACACTTTTCTACGCCAAATCATCCACAAGCTAATGGTCAAGTTGAAGTAATTAACAAGATCATCAAGCATACTCTAAAAGCTAAACTTGATGTTCTTAAGGGATGATGGGCAGAGGAACTCCCCAAGGAGTTGTGATCTTACCGCACTACACCTAGGAATAACATTGGAGAAACCCATTTTCTTTAGCTTTTGGGACGGAAGTTGAAATCCCTTCCGAGATAGGGATCCCTTCTGCTCCGATGATGACATATTGTGAGAAAGGGAACGAACAAGTGTTACGAAGAGAGTTGGACTTGAGAGAGGGAAAAAGGTATAAGGCAGAGATCAGGAATGTAGTATATAAACAACGCAATGCAATGTATTACAATCAAAAGGTCAAGAAAAGAGAGTTCGAAGTGGGCGACCTCGTATTAAGAAAATTCTTTTTAGCAATAAGGGAACTCAATTATGGGTCCTTGGGACCGAACTGGGAAGGTCCTTACAAAGTAACCAAAGTACTACTAAAAGGATCCTATGAATTGGAAGATATGGAAGGAAGACCTCTACTATATCCTTGGAATGCAGAGCACCTTAAAAAATATTATCAGTAAAATGACGATTATGCTTTGTAATGTATGTTATTTATAATAAAAATATATGTTTTTCAAGTGTAGAATTGTTAGCACAACTACTTAAGCCCTGCTCATGAGCAGGCCGAGCTAAGATTGCATGTGCTGCAACACTTGGTGACAAGGAGTTTCCCAAGCCCTGCTCATGAGCAGGCCGAGCTAAGGTTGTATGTGCTGCAACACTTCGTAGACATTCCTGCAAGGAATTGCCCAAGCTCTGTTCATGAGCAGGCCGAGCTAAGGTTGCACGTGCTGCAACACTTGGTGGAAATTTCGACAAGGAATTGCCCAAGCCTTGCTCATAAGTAGGTTGAGTTAATGTTGCATGTACTGCAACACATAGTGGAAATTCCTGTAAAGAATTGCCCAAACCCTGCTCATGAGCAGGACGAGCTAATGTTGCATGTGCTGCAACACTTAGTGGAAATTCTTGTTAAAAAAACTTAAGTCTTACTTATAAGCAAGTCGAACTAAGGTTGTATGGGTTGAGAAAATTTCTTATGAAGAAATATCTACAATGAAAACTAATGGCACATACAAACATTAATGTTACATACAAACATTCAAAGAAAGGAATTACTGCTGAAGTAAAAACATTTAACGAGCGAATTGAAAATTCCATTCATTAAAATTAAAAGATTAAAAAAAGTTCCTAGGAAATTCTTAGAAATCTAAGTATAAGAAAGAAACAACTAGACTGGGGAGTCTTGGGGAGGAACGTAAACATGAGCTGCATCCTCCTCACCTGGAGTGATCCGAACTTCAGCTGCCCTGGACAACTGCTCCAATTATGCATGTTGCTCTTTATAGGCCTCCGCCAGAAGGCAGTATCCCAATCTGGTCGCTCCTTATTAATGTATTTGATAATTTTCCCTAAGGCTAGCACATACGCGTCCTAAGCCAGAACATCAAATTCAAGGGAAGACCTCCAGTCCTCTACTGCTTTGGAGGCCTTCAGCTATGCCTCCTTCACCCTTTTCACCGCTGCTGTTGCCCAAGCTGTTACTTTATCAGCTCTTTTTTTTTCACTCTCAGCTCGGACATCAGCTTTCTCCCTCCACGTTCGCAAAGCTTGGATTTAATCCATAAGCTTCAGCTCTGTAGTAAGGTGGGCATTGAGTTTATCCCCCATTATGTTCAGACAATCTTCATAATTTTTCTCCTTCTCAACAAAGATTGCCTTTTTCGCCTCTACTTTCTCAAAGAGAACATTGGTTTGATCCATTAACTTCAACATCTTATCGAGCTCAGCCTTAACCTGAAAAATAGAAAATGTTCTGGTAAAAGTGATGATAAGGATCATAAACATATGATATTGAAATTTAGGAGCTTTACCTTCTCAGTGACAGACATCATGCAGAGGATTCGATCTATGGTTGTAGAGCTGAGCTGAGATGATATTTTTCCTGATAAGCATTTTGGTTAGGAACTGCTGCTCTCTATCATTCTAGCTCCTAGTCATGAGGGTAGCAAATTCTCTCAAAGGGGACGGCAATGCAACAATTGTTTCCCTTGCCAGAGATGGAGCTCGAAATAAATCCAAGAAAGGTTCAGGTCATCACCCCACCAGACCCTCTACATCTGGCCTCTATAGATCAAGGCATCTCTCTTAGGACCTCGAAGAAGAGGTCATAGTCGTGGTAGGAATTGTCAAAGGAATTGGTTGAGGATAACTTGAGGAAGTTGGAGGGGTTGGCATAGCTGGCCGATCCATAGAACAGTGCCTTTTCAATGGATGCTCCGTTTCGGATTTAGAATTGACCTCTTCAGCTCAGTCAGTGACCTCGACGACAACTACCTTTTTTTTGCCTTGGCAGCCTCTGCTGCTGTAGCCACCTTTGCTACTCGAAAATTCAGCATATCTAGATTTTGGTCTGGGACAGAAGTTGATAAAGGTGTTAGTTCCAAATCTCTAAGTAAAAAATAATATAATAATAATGATGAAGTTAGTATAGAATTCACTTATGAGAAGAAGTTGGAGTAGAAGTAGCGGACGGCTAGATGTCGAGGTCGGCAGCAGTGTCCGAAGTAAGCCCGCTTGGAACAAGTTCACGTCTGAAATTACAAACTTGAAAGACCTCTACTTATTGGAGAGAGCTCAGATGGAGCCAGCTTGTCCTTGGATAGATAAGTTCATACGACAAGGTCTGTAAACTGCAAAAAAGGCAAAGAAAGGTTAGGAGAATAATTTTAATATGAAAGACCTGGACTAGAAACAGAAGCAGTTACTACTTACATAAATGATGATAAAGAGTGGAGACTATAAGGATATCCACCTCGACAAGATGGAACTGCCAGTCTCCTAGGACAAAGAAGAACTCATCCTTCCATCTTTTAATTGAGGAGTAGGTGTCTAAAACCAATGGGACCCCAGTCCTTGGCCTAACGCTGGTGTACCATCATCATGTGCTCTTCCCATCCTCTTTAAAAGTAAACAGGGAATTGAACTGGGACACATTTAGTTCGGGATGACCTAATTGCTTCCACATAATTAAGGTCGCAATCAGGGTTCTCCACCCATTTGGACGAAGTTGAGTAGGGGCCTATTCCCCACGAAGAAAAGAATTGGCAGATGATCCTTGGGAAAAGAAGTCTCAACCCAACTTGAAGGATTGCCGAGTTAAGGGCCATACACCCTGATGGAGGAGCGTTACCTCGGTCGAAAGATGATGGGATCAATAGTTCAGCAGTACTAGGTATGCTATACTTAGCTCTTATACTAGCTAATGCATCCTATGTAGTCACTGACCTATAGAAATTTGCCCCCATTCTTGATTCTTATCTTTGTTACCTCCCTGTGACATCTCTTCTCTCATCTTTTGTCATTTTTCCATATTGTTGGGAGAGTTGGATAGTTGAGGATAAACGAAAGTTATTGGGATGGGAGTTAATACTTCTAAAGAATCTGATCTAGCAGAAGAAAGACTAATAGACGGAGTAGACGAAGAAGATACAACTTCTTCCTGTTGATTTTCCCAGGACTGTACTCGAAAATCGTCCGAACTCATATAAAAATCTAGGAATATATATATATATATATATATATATATAATGAAATGTATTCTTGGTGAAAGGGAATACCTAGACGAATTCGACCTCACTCAGAAAAATGAATGAGAAGGAATTTTTCTAAAAAGCAAAAATCTAGAAATTCGACGTGTAAAAGTAAAAAATGAAGAGGGGCAAAGTCATTTAAATAAGGGAATGTTAATGGACAGAATCTAGACCGTCCAAATAAAAAAATAGAAAATGAATAAACTGTTGATTCAATTGTCGTTTCATTTAAAGCTTCTGGGAGAATGAACCTTTTATGCCTTACAGCTCACGCGCAAATTACGGAGTGACACATGCCCCTAAACATTTATTGAAATGATTACAGAGATTGAGAATTGTACCTATTGAGGTCGGTCTCTCTTCTAGGTCAGCACTGACCTGGGGGTATCTGTTGGTGTCCAACCTTCGAGGTCAATTGAGTTCGGATTATTATAGAAGAAGAGTAGATTATAACGTAAGGTCGGTTCAGTTATTAACATCTGCGGTCAGTTATTAAGGTTAGATCGACCGTTGTTTTGCTTGCTCGAGAAGTTTGTATAGTTTATCGAGATTAAATGAAGCATAATGATTGAAAATCATTGACGAGATATGTAGATATCCAATCAGCTAAATGCACATGTATAGTTCTATCGTCAGCGCCCATATAATCAACCAATGAAATGACTAATCTCTCTCCCCTAAGTAATTCATTAATTATTATGGACCACACGCAGGATTAATCCATAATGATCTAACAATTTGAGCTTGCCAGCTAATCCAATTAGACCAACAAATGTACTTTTTCAGCTCGGAATTACAGCGACATGACATGAAAGGTAGAGTGCATGCATATTTTCTACTATAAATAGAAAAATGGAAGCCAAAAGGAAGGGGGGATTGACATTACAACTTTCTTTGTATTACTTAATCATATTTCAAATATCTCATATAATAGCAAGAAAACCATAATTGTAATAGCAGAGAGAGATATTGTAATCTTTTATCATCAAAAAAACTTCACTAATCATTAAGTTGGCTTGACTATTTGTCCATTCAAATTTCAACGTCAACAGCATCGAATATAGTAGAGTTAGGTAATGCGGTCACAAAGTCTGCCAAAAACTACCCTGTCATAGCTTTGTTGGAGTTATTACGTGAAACTATACAATCTTGGTTCTGTAAACATAGGGAGACTGCGCAAATCACCTTTACAACCTTATCGAGTAAGTACGAGAAGCAGTTAAGGGAAATGAGCAACGATATGAGAAACTTGAGGGTAATATCTATGTTTGTGACCAAGCACAATTGACCTGTGACCTTATACATCTTTATCTTTGTTTCTGTGACTTGTTGTTTACATGAGTTTGATCGTTAATTGCAGGTTTCTCCATTAAACGAGGCAACATTTTTAGTTCCATATAAAAGTACATATTTCATTATTGATATAGAACAACGTACTTGCACATGTAGGATGCTTCAAGTTGATCAACTACCATGTCCACATACATTGGCTATCATTGCAAGTATGAAGATAGAACCATATGAGTTCTATTCATACTATTACATAAGAGAAGCATACCGAAATACTTACCAAGGAAGCATTTTNTATACATCTTTATCTTTGTTTCTGTGACTTGTTGTTTACATGAGTTTGATCGTTAATTGCAGGTTTCTCCATTAAACGAGGCAACATTTTTAGTTCCATATAAAAGTACATATTTCATTATTGATATAGAACAACGTACTTGCACATGTAGGATGCTTCAAGTTGATCAACTACCATGTCCACATACATTGGCTATCATTGCAAGTATGAAGATAGAACCATATGAGTTCTATTCATACTATTACATAAGAGAAGCATACCGAAATACTTACCAAGGAAGCATTTTCCCTATTGGAAATCCAAATGAATGGATAGTGCCCAAAGATTTACGGGACAATGTTGTATTAGCACCTATTCAAAAGAGAAGTTGTGGAAGGCCTACCGAAAAGAGAGTCGATCAGCATGTGAAGCGAGCATAACTATCAAATGCGGATGATGTGGTAAAAGTGGTCACAACCACAGAACTTGCACCAACTTGGTTCCATTAAGTCAAAGTCAATCGAAAAACAAAGGAACAAAAATGAAGTGAAACGATGATAGACAGTGACCATAATTCGATGAATTGTTTATTTTCTCATTCAATTTCCGTATGTAATGTTTTAAAAAACAAATATATTCATTCAGGCAACATATTTGTTTATTTTCTCATTTATTTTGTACAAATGTTGTGACCATTGAACAACTATTGCATGTGGTGACCATTTGAAAACCTACCAGTGATATTTGGTTTGCTCATTATACAAAAACTTGTGACTTATGCTGTGACCATTTAAAATTAACCTGTGTGACCATTAACAAAAATCTGAGACATGCACATAACCATATGACTTGTACTGTGACCAATGAAAAAATTCTAAGACATGTGCAAAAAACTCTGTGACTTATGCTATAACCATTTAAAATTGACATGTGACCATTAACAAAAACTTGAGATATGTTCCTTATCATGTTATCAATCATTATACACAACAACACAATCATTGACATGTGCTATGACCTTTGAAGTCATAATCTGTAATGTTAATAATATTACACAATAATCTATGACATACGCTATGACCATTTAAAAATAACATGTAAACATTAATAAAATTCGGAGATCGGAGCTCTATCATGTTACCATTCATTATGCAATAATCTGTGACATGTGCTATGACCATTGTAAAAGTAACATGTGACCGAAATAGTAAGTTGTAACCATGATTTGAAGTGTAGACAACAGCATTGAACAAATAAAAGATCTGATTAACATCCCAAGTCAACAGAGTAAAATCCCAATTAATAACTATAAAATATACTCTAGTTTCCCATCTATTACATGTTCATATTTAATATTCAGTCTGTATTTCAACCATCACTCTATATCAATATTTGCTCTTCCAGTTTGTTGCGCCTTCTTTGTGGCCTTTTTGATTTCCTGATGTTTAAAGAGAAAGGATGCTATATCCAGTTGTGCTCTACCCGCATCAAATTTCATTAACATTGATCCTATATCGTTATGTAGCATGTATTCAGCATATTTCACCACGTATATGCCACAATCATGTCTGAAAAGGAAACAACATAATATTAATATATAACTCCAAAGAATAATGGTGGTACCTTTAATGTGGATACCACAAACTTACCCATTTTTTTTTGTTTCAGAAGTGATAAATCAGGCATCACCTTCAATTCAACCAAATCTTTCCAAATTCTAATAGCTTTCATGAGGTGTGGGATAACTTTCACAAATGGTTCAATTCCAATAATGATCTTGGCATCGTTGTATGCTTTCTTAGAGGAATTGAATCAAGTAACATTCACTTCTTTATGTCGAGCACTACAAACATCCAATGTGCTTTATTGGTAGGCAGTATTGGCAAAAACACAAGGTTCACGTCAGCCCAAGGAGTGCTCAACAGGATGTATGCACCTATAATGTCGTCAATTAGTCGTGAATCGGTGGCAACTACACTTGGATCTTGCTTGAACGTTTGATATATGTTATTGAGTTTGGCCTGAAACAATGAATCAGTTGTTGTAGCGCTGTATTTCAAATTTGACCCATTTCTTGTTAACTGATGAATGTAGTAGAAGCACACGTTCATATGCTATTACAATGCAAGGATAATAAAAATTCAGAAAGTTATACAACTAAAACAACAGTGGCATCTAAACTAAAATAGACAAATGACCTGTGAAGAATGTCAAGTATCTTAGTGGACTTAATTCATATAACTTGTGACCTATAAATACTGATATGTGACCAAAAATACAAACTCTGTGACCTATAAATTCTATTATGTGACCATAGGGTTAATACCCTCAATGGTCACTGAACTTTGTCGAAAGTTTCCCAGGGGTCAC
>CAIGRH010208447.1:0-15435 GCA_903798295.1 Fraxinus nigra | reverse complement strand
AAAAGAACGTATTTTCAGCAATTTCAAAACAAACACTCAAAACTCCAGATTAGTCTATGCCCTAACTCTCTTTAAAACACTCACAAGGGAGAAAAACAAAATCCATTTGAAGAATAGAACAAACAATAAAGATTATGCAGATTGAAGACATAAGTTGCTTCTAATACTGTAGAACATATTACATAAAGCATCAGCTTAAATTTTGGATAATTTTCGACATGGCTGAATAAGTTCCAAACGCCGACGATATGACACCTACTACAATGACTAATGTACACATCAATCTCTGCAAAAACAGTATCGTAAAATAAATAGATAAGAAAATCAATATATAGCAAAAATTTTGATTTAGTAAAAAAGCAGTCATGCTCCAAATTCATATGAGAATGAAACTGATATCTGTTGAGTGCTTTCAGAATGCCATAGCTCTGAATTAATGATTATTAGGCCTTCATAAACTTGGTTTTACGTGGATAATCGGTATGCTGGACAATATGAATAGGGGGTCATTTTTTACATGCAAGAGAGGCATGAGAAAACTTGTATTCTTCATCTTCTTAGAACACGTGAACGCAGTTTTCACGTTGAAGGTGAAGGTGAATCACTATAAATCTATATATTCTTTGATCGTTTCTTGTTGAAATTCAGATTATCATTGCTCAGTAGGGATTAATCATTAAGGTTTCATTAGTAACACGGTATGCCATATATATGATGGAAAACCCTTTGCTTTACCTGGAAGACGCTTACTTTCCCTCTTAAGATGCTGAGGTAACAAACGCATGGAAGAATTAACGTCTGAAAATGAATGTTCAGTTAACACAAAGCAAATGCACCAGCACTGAAGCTGAAGAAGAGAATGAAAGTAAGATAAAATGCAAGTAAAAATGACATTAGAGTACTTACAACTAGCATTGTTAGTAGGGATCCGATTAAAGCCATCAGCAGACCTGTATAATAGAATAGATATAAGATAATCTCGAGAAATTCCCATGAAAACAAATTAGTAAATAGAAAGGAACGATATAAGTAGGCATGTTCTCTAAGAAAAAATAGAGTCAAGCACGAGAATTTACCAAAGAAGGGGATGATAAGACCCACAATCAACGTAGATATCACCAACGCTGTTCTGATGAAGATTGCATACAAATGGGATTTTGCATGATTTGCAGGGATCAATTCCTCCAAACTCAATGCCACTGGGGATATGGTTAATGCATATGTATTTCTAGTTAAGAAAGATATTTTTTTTCGTTCGACGCCATTAAGAAAATAAATTACTATAATCGAGTCTACTTTTTTCACCTGATATGATCTACCATGTTGAATTTTAACTACCTTATATTCTGGATACTTGAAACGAAAAGAAATATAGTTCAATTATTATAAGTTTCTCAGAGCCCTGAGTCTTTAAATCTGAGGCTGCTGTCCTGTTATTTGTTTTTCGTTAAGAAAGTGCCACGAGAAGGCAAATTATTGCCATTGAAACAGAAAAAGGATATTTGGTAAATGGATTCACCACCTGAAAGAGAATAGGTAGAAAAACAAGTTATAACCATGTTCTAAAATTGGACTAGGAGATGCACAATCAAAGCTCCATTTCGAGCAACAACCCCAGATTAAATATTAACTCAACGTCAATGAAAATCCCAAACAGAAATTTAGTTTTACTTTTAATTTAGAGTGCAACAATCATAAACCAACAATTGGGAGCTCAAAAGAAGTGTAAGGGAATCAGCCGTATATATAATTAACATTTTTCACAAGATTTTGTTCATGGGTTTTCAGAAGGCTGAAACGTTCTATAATTGGGTGATTTGACATAGAGAGACGGTGGGATTATTGAGAGTTCTTGCGTCATTATGGATTTCTATGTATAATGAGTTCGAGGCAATCCTTTTTCTTTAATTATTCCTGCCTATAAGTATTTATCTTACGCCTCCAAAATTAATAAATTCATGTTTCTTATTCGAAAAGGAAGACTAAAATGTCAAAGAACGGAGAGAATTATCAGATATATGGAATGAACAGTACAACTTATTAAGCAAATATGATGATGTTATGATAACAATTAGGACAAAACTACAGCACGAATATTTTCTTTTTACATACCGTTGTCCAAACAGCAATTTTAGACGCAACCAAATCTTTAGGCATGTTGAGAGTGAACTGTGATTGCGTTGTTTCTCCGAACATTGTATATCCTATACCAGCAACTCCAGCGTACATCAGAGTGCAAATCCCAAAACTGCATTCGTTATTGAGTAACAAGTTTAGAAGTAATAACAGGAAAATAAATAAACCCTTTTTACAATTTTCCCACATTTGTTGATAAGTTGGAGAACAATATTATAGTAAAGGACTTCTCAATATGATGGTATGAGAAGATGCTTAGAATATTTGCTATACCTTGCTAGGAGGACTGCAGGGAACAGGCTCCGTTTTTCCATTGATGTATAGATATTGGGAAAGACAGCATGTCCCGAGTAGCAAAAACCATACAGACCAATAGCAACCGGAAGAGTAGAGAGGTTCAACGTCGTCCCTTTTGTATGGAGGCCAACTTGATCAACTAAGCCAATCCAGAACAAGCATGCAACCACCAAAATGGAGGCAATAACTCCTCCAGCTGAAAATTGAACACCAATGATTCAACAAAGATCGTGAAGTCATTCTAGCCAAAGAAAATTCCATGTGAGGGTACTCCAAATCTTTTGGACTATTTTCAAGGTTCTAGTGGCGTGTATTAAGTGGCGAAACTGGGCATATGATCAAATATCTACAAAATAGCTTTTGGTGGTGTGAATTTACAGGGCCGTATACTTAGCATATAATTTTGAGGTTAGATACTCGAATCCTTGTTTTCAAGTCCATTTGATGGATTGTCTACTGGAAAGATTCAATGAAACAAAATATCTTTTGCAATGATATTTGATCATATTAATTTTGGTCTACCTCTCTCTTCTAACTTATTCTTGTGGGATCAAGTTGTCAATAACAATCACACTTTGGAACAAATGAACTTTATGTTACCATAAACATCTAGTTCGTACGGAAATTAAATGCAATAATTACAGAATAAAAAAATTTACTATTTTTACATTTTCACACGTTATTTAAGATAAAAGCTACAAGTTTTTTTCAATAAATAGACTCACCAGATATGTAGCTAAGAACGCGCAGGTCTCGTAACATAACAGTAGGAAGAACGGCCAGGGTGGCAATCAATGCAAAAAGATGGCCAGAGTTTAAATCAAACACTCCAAAGTTTAAATGTGCATTTGGGAACAGAGAGGACAAGTTATCACTCTCCAAAATAATATACTCAACACAACTAGCCTGCAGGGGTCAACAAAGAGACAATGGATGCCCAAAAGAGCATATTTCATTTACATATATTAGTAAATGACAAGACGTGCACCCATAATTTGACAGAAAATGAAGAATCATGAGGGAACTGATATATCCAGACAGAATCTGCCGGAACTGAAACAGTTTGGCCACATGCATAATTGAAATTGACTAGTTTTTAAGTTGGATAGCCAATCAAAAACCAACAATTGGAAGTTGAGTTCCAGGATTGGGTAGAAGAAGAATTGGGAGCTGCTGTAACATAAATGAAAACATATACATTTAGTGACATGATTCACTTAGTATGAAAAAAGCATTAGCAACTCACAGAATTGCCAGGGTGATTAAGAAGGAATATTTTTTGGTGATAAAATCACCAGGATAAATGAACTTCTGATAGATGATCTCAATATGCACGCTTAGGTATATTGAACAAGATATATATTCCACAGAGTTCCCGGATGCACTTACATATAACTCGACGTACAAAATTATCTGCATCCACAAAATATTACAGAATTCAGCGTCAGCAACCAGTCAATGCACATTGATTCTCTATTCAACTTAATAAATTAAATAGCAAGTAATATAATTATAAAATTCATGATAGAAGATAAGTGAGGAAGATAACATTGAGTTCGAGGAAAACTATTTTACTTTCTGGAACTTAATGCCTCGTTTAATCAAAATAAGGCTGAAGTATTGTAAGAGAGGAAAAAAAAAAAACGATCAAACTATGCTCTAAAAGAATTGTGTATAAGATTGAATACTGAAAAAAATTATCAAGCATTAGGGATGTCATGAAGAAGCAAAGCAAAGGTAAGCTACTATCTTGTTTTTTTCTTTATGGAGTTAAGTTACAACAATGGCATCGAATAAAGGGTTCATGAAAAAGATTATCTCCACATCATATTGGCTTCTTTTTCCCCTGGCTTTTTCAGATAAAGAAAAACGAACCATGGAATGAGACAAAGCATATACTAGTAATGCTACGGGTTTGAACTAATGTCTCGTGAAGTTGCAGAAATATTGCATGCTCTATTTTATTTTATCACATACTGAGGCAAGTAAGCAATCTATTTCTATTTTCAGAAATTATAGCTTCTTTTTAATTTAAAAAAAAGAAGAAGGTCTGCTTGTATTATTCTTAGCCAATCACACCCCGGCTAAAGGTGGAGGGTAGACAGCCAATGTAGAACTTTGTCAATCTTATGGCGCAGGGCAGATAGAACATTACAAGAAGACTTACGGATATTGCAACACGTCCAACAGTACCAAAGGCAGCCTGGCCAATGTCCGGGTATGTTTCAAGGCCAGGTTCACTGTCCAAGCAGTAACGTAAGAGAATCCCAGTGTAGAAAGAGAGCACCGCAAAAATCAACAATATAGAAAGTCCAGCCCACCCTCCTTCTTTGACAGCATAAGGAGTAGAAAGGATTCCAACTCCGCATAGAACATTCATCCCTGCATGAAATCGCAAAAATAAACAGAGTTCCAGTTTTATTTGATAAAGGGGCATTCAATGACCACTGGTAGCTACCTATATGCAGTGAAAGGCATAAAATACTGCAATTGGAAGTGTTTTTGTTCTACTTAGGAGAGTACCAGATACTAAGCGTAAAATCATCAATCAACCAAACAGAGTTTGCCCCTCTCTGTATTTGTAACAAAGATAATCTTAATATCTGCGTCTTTAATTGAGAAACGAAACCATATTCAAATTACATACCATTTATCACTGCCTGTCCATATGAGCTCTGGCGAGAAATTGGAAGTTCATGTGAGACCTTTGAAGTTTTCTCATAAATACCGGTTTTCTTTATGCTAGGCTTCCTTGTTGGAGTAGGCGCAAAGGGAGGATGGGAAGTATATCTATCTCGCGCTGTATCGTCCTCTACGGCATGTATGAGAGGTTTGCTCAGAGAAGGTAATATCTCGGGAGTGTGTCTCCTCGTAAGTGATGAGGAAAGGAATGAGCTGCCTAAGCGGGACAATGATGGTGTCCCCAGAAAGTTAAGATTAGGAGACGGGACACTACTATATAGATCAATTGATTGCCTGTAGCAAGTATTTTCAACAGATTTAGTATTTGGAAGTACAATAGAAAGCAACACAGGATAAGAATTATACTTAACAAAAGACGATTCTTGATTTACTCCACATTATTTATGTACACAAGAATAAAACTCATAAAACACAATTCATTTCACAATTTTTTTTTTTCTTTTTTACTAATAATCAAAATAGAACCAATAGAATAAAACCCAAAATTAAAATCATCATAAAACACAGCACAACAGATAAGAAAACAGTAACACAAATACAAACGGGTGAAATATACCTGTAACTTTGAGGCCACTGGGAGTTGTATTTACTTTGTTGGCGTTGATTGTAGTTATCATCGTCATTGGAGTAATTGGAAGAATCAGAATCATTTCCATCTGTCTCATCCTCACCTTTGTTGTATGCCTTCTCTTCCTCCTCTCCCTCACTCTCCATGTAAAAACTCTGGTCCGAAAACGAATTCTTCATCGTTCACTCCTCAAGGCTTCGAAATCTAAAGAAAATATCACCTTCGAATATATCTATGCCTAAACAGATCTAGAAAACAAATGATGGGATAAAAACAAGAATTGGTTCAAATTTAGATGCAAGCATGTGATTGCTATGCGTGCAGGATTTTTTTGAAATCAATTAATAATTGATTTGTCTTCAAAATCATAAGCAGCATGTCTTCACAACTACATATAAAATTTCAATTACAGAATGTGTTGGCAGAGATTACAGGCTTGAGTGGAGGCTAAATATAGGAGTATGCATAGAGACAAAGGTCAAGAATCAATTTACCTCAACAGAAAAATTTCCAATAAATTGAGGCAAACGTTTGAACTTTTCAAAAATTAAAATTCCATATAGTCCCGAATTATGGGATTAGTAGATCATGCATTTCTACATACGCAGCATATACACCGTGTTTGTGTGTGAATAGGAGAGAGAACAGATTGAGAAAGATTTCATACTTTTCGAGAAGAGCTTCTAAAGGTAGAAAAATATCAGACTTTTCTTATGGGATTCTGTCCAAATTGCATATAATTTTTGGGGCTTAAAAAAGGGAAGAGAGAGTGTGTGTGCAGCAATTCCTGTTTTACAGAGGTTTCTTATCTACCTCATATATACTCCCAGTGAATATAGGATTTTCCATAATAGGAAAAGAAAAGGTGGGGGTGAAAGATGACAGACATGCAAATTGGTAGTGGCAGTCTGGCATCTACAATAATTTTCTAGGAATATGATTGGCTGTGAACTGTACGTGAATAGATTTTGAGTCATGGTCTAGCCGTTTATCTTTTTTGCCTAATTTCATTCAGGTCCCTTGGCTTTTGTTGTTGCCACTTAGGAGCCCTGTGTAAACAAATATTGTGATTTAAAGTGCTTTCATTGGGATCCATAAGATTGTGAGGTGGAGTTCTTAGTAAGACTGCAAAGATCTCCCGGTATACTTTACCACGCAATTTCCAAAGAAAAAAATTGTCAATCGAAGCAAAAATTATACACGTTTAAAGTCGACCACTAGAAGCACCCTTTTCAATTTTTATATCACATTGCTAACTTCGTTCAATACTATTCGACTCAATAATCCCAATATATTGTCATAAACTACTCTTCGAAGTTATTTTAAAAAGCGTGACTAGACATGAAGGCCAAACTTTAAACTTTAAAAGTCGATGCGAGGTCTAGGCGTAAAAAAAATGTTTTCTTGTTTTAGTTCAAATTTCGATAGAATTCACATCTATCATGTAAGAGATACATTTTTACAATAATTGACGAATGATTTTTGCTATACCGATAGCTAGACATCATTCAAGTTATTTTAATCTTTGTCTTTGAACTGAAACTAATGTTTAAATTGGACAGTGCTACTCAAAAGGGGAAAAAAAATAAAAAATGCCATCGCTAAGGTCAACATGATTTGCTCTTTTAGATTTAACCATAATTTTGTATTTGGTTCAATTGCTCAACTCAACGACTACATATAGGTTTCGTGTAGCTCGAGCCTCTTGAAAATGTTAATTGTTGTCACTTTTAATGGCAAGATACTCGTCCCAAGGTATGAACAATGATGAAGGATAATAAAGTTGTTACAATTCAATAAATGGTAAAGAATTAAAAGTACATACGAATCTAGAAAATTGTGGAGGAAACCTATTTCTTTCTTCTTCTTCTTCTTCTTTTCACAATTATGTAGAGTATGTACATGATGTGAGGAAAAATAGAAAGAGAATTAGAAATACTGCTAGAATTATATAAATAAAGTAATGGAAAGAAACATTACAATGAGCAAGATAACAATAAAATATGATTGTTGATATAGTAACGGTATTGGAAAGAATCAAAGTCTGTATTGCACACAGATTCGTTCTCAGTATGGTGCAAAAGATCAGATAGTGTCTATCTCCCAGTATACAACAACTGAATTTAGTTTACTAATACATCGTCACTACTTCAGACAAATTGAAAATGTTCACAATTCTATCACCAAACTAAAAATTAATTATCTAAGATATAAAGAATAGAACTCTTGAAAACAAAGAGAGAAAAATAGAGAGAAGAGAGAGCTCTCAAAGGTTTGTATGTGAAATAAGGAAGAGAATACCTTCTCATATAGTGTTAGGTTGAGAAGGAATTTCAATTCTCCGATAATTTGCATTAACATAAAAATGTTACAAGTCATTTAAGGCTTTTTTACCACCAATTCAATTGCAAAAAATTTGTGTTACAATTGTCTTCACTTCACTTCATTTTATTTTTATTTTCCAACACATGCACCTGAATTGGTTGGAAATACAATCCCGACAATTGAAGTTGATCTTTAACTTTAAAATAGAACATTTTAGTCCTCAACTTAACATTATAATTCTTCATAGAAAGGTTTGAAATTTTCATTTATATGGCATAGTTCGTCATTCCACATCTCCATTAAATAATCATATTGTTGACATCCGTTCATTTAAATAACATGTTAGCTCTGCCAAAATTGACGCATACATTTGTGCATAGTTGTACATGCACAAAATATATAATATTTGACACTTTAAAGTATCAGAGATTTCGAATGTTTCACATGTATGTCCTTTTCATTTGTGCATACCTATATATATAAATCAAGTCGTATGGGACGTCATTTGTTTTATTAGAGACCGATAACTTTTCTATTTATATTTTATATTTCACGTGCATGCGGGATTCACTTTTTTTCATCAAATAACTTACCTTTACCAAGATACTAGTTATTGCCTGACTAAAGAATTCAATTAGGGGCTACGGTCACTACAACAAAGCAACACGTAGAATGGAAAATATACAGAAAAAACAGCATATTATCTCAAGAATCTAAAAGGAGAAAATGACCACAAGCATAGCAGTACCATTATGATCAAAGTGGGGTTCATTTGGTTGGATAGACTCAAATTCTGCAGAAATCTGGCAACGTGTTGAAGTATGCATATGCACGAAACAAACTTTACAGGATAATTTAAAAGCTTCAACGAGAACAGTGAGGATCTTTGAGCAATAAGAAGCTCTTATGCATTTGCAGTGTGTTAGGTAATGCAGATTGGACAGTATTAAAGAGTAAAAAAAAAAAAGGCTGAAATCTCGTCTATGTTACTCTTGAATACTTTTCACTATGGCATACCAAACATGCCATTAAAGTATATTTCTTGTCCGATTTCCATAACAGTTCACATGCAATGCTCCAGCACTCACCATGATGTCGAAATAATGATCAACAAATTCCTCACCTCACCAGAATTTTACCTTCCTAAACTTACTGATTCAATGCTCAAGCAGGAGAAAAAAGAAAGATGATTATTTGAAAAGAGAGTACTCAGATTAGCATACATTTCTCAGTAACGAGGCCTTGGAGGTAAATAAGTCTTTTATGTTTGAATCACACGACATTCATTGATTAGTGAACTTCCAACTGAATCTGTTAGGTTTCACATTTTATTCATCTATCCACGTGTTTCTCATTCATGGTTATGATTTATGAAGCCATGCTTTACATTTACATTCACGTGTGCTTTGTCAACAATTTCTGCTGATGTGAAATAATGGGTGAAATCAGTTAAGTAAATTTCCTCATTATTTACTCTTGAGATTGCTTATAAAGCCTCAAGTCACAAATGCTCGCACATGGCTCGGTTGACTTTGAGAAAGGTTTGCTACTAATCTTTTTGTGAATTTTAGTTGACAATACATGCATCTTTCTTGATAATAAATTATTTGGCACAAATATATATGATAAACTTCTTCCACAATCTACTACTATGCTGCTGCTGTTGTTTCATGTTCCAGGGTATTGGCAGTTCGAAAGGCTAGAGATGGGAAAGATAAGCATATTCTTCTAATACCGAGATTAACCACATGGACACCCAATGTAGATATAAGCAAGAGCATCAGAGTAAGAAACCACAACAATCAAGGAAATAACACCATAGAGTATAAATATATAATTCATTCACCGACTTCAGGCAAGAAAATGATGATTTGTAGAGTACAGACTTACAAAGACATGGAATGAGTTATTGCGATTTGTGAGGCATCAAGAAAATCTACTGAATTAAAATCAATTTTAAAGCAGCCATAATGTTTGATTTACCTTTGATCAAATTGGCTGAGAAGGCTAGAATAATGAAATATCAACTCTATTCGCAATTATTATATTTAAGATCACATATCCAACTGAATTCTGTCAGAAATGGAATTAAGCACTAAAATGACTAATGATTTTTAACATAAGAATTGGGACAGTCAATGCTATGTACAAATTAAACAGGAGACTTGTGATTTCCTTGCAAGTAGAAAACGATGAAAGATAATCTATACAATGACTGACGAGACGAATATAGATAGCTTCAGAAAATGTAGACACTTGCTATGAGTCATCCCGTGTAGTCAGAAAGTCGAGTCCATCTTTGATATGACTTGATGAAGTGGGCCACAGCCATTTTAGCATGTTCGGACCTAGGACCTGATCACAGCATGAGAAACATTACTGTTAATAATCAAATATAAGAATCTGTAAAGCTTCATCCCCATTCGCACATTATATATATAGTGTAGCACACAAGTACAGACATGTTGCAAGCAGAGTAGTAGACAATTTTTACATGCCTAGTACACGGTATTGAGTAGGATTGGACCTATAATGAACAGGATTTCAACTTCTTTTTTCTTTAATATTGTCCACTATGTTAGTTCCAAATGACAGGATATAAACTAGAAGGGAGAATAAAATAAATCATATGTTGATTTTTCATCTTTTATTCCAATTACAAGTTTTACATATCGATTAGAGAAACTTGTGTCTTCCACAGGAAAATATCAAATTACAGATAAACAAATGATTGAGCTACAAAAGGAAGAAAAAGAGAGATTACATAGGATTTATAGGGCCATGGCTCTCAATCTGACTCTAAATTCACACTCAAAATATTTTTTAAGCGTTTCCACTCAGCAGCAGCAGCAACAAATTCTATTTTCCTTTGGTCAGTTGGGATACCAACTTACACGGGCAGCAACTTCGATAATAGAAACAAGTTTAATAAATATTCACACACCACAGTAATATTACAAACAGCAAGGGTTTCTTGCTTAACATTTCAATCTCTCAAAAATGTCTTTCAAATATTCAGTTAAAAATTTTCAAAACGCTCCTAGAAATTTTTTTTACAAGACGTTTTACTACTTTTGTTTCAATGGACTTGTATTTTCTTCCTCTATCTTGTTTATCCTCAGTCTGAAAATCAAAGCTATTTATAACAAAGAATTGTACCTTTATAAACATTCAACATTGAATTTGAATTCAATCAGTCACGCAATTTTTCAAACTAAGTAGCCCATTGAAAAGTACATCATCATTTAAATGAAATCATTTGTCCATGTACATTTTTATCAAACTTCCTACATCACATCAGAAATTGACAAAAATAGAAAATATTACTCACCATTTTAATAAAAGCAACGATATTCAGTACAACAAGTAGCCTAGATGACAACTACATGGCATTAAATGATAAACCCACTTAAATGTAAGGTCACATGATTCATATAATTACACGTATCAAATGTGGTCATCTAGATTGGTGCTCTAGCACCAATGGTGCTAGACAACATTATTCCTCCAACAAATGTGAAAAGTAGAAAGAAGAGAATCGTGATACAATTGATGTAGCATTTAAATTCTCTTCCATTTCAAATGTAGCATTTAAATTCTCTTCCATTTCAACTTACTATAAACTAAAGAAAGGATTTTATCCATATCTTCAAAGAAAAAAAGTAAAAGTTGTCCAGCCATTATTCATACATATTATTATTTTCATTTTCATCTTTTCTTGAGTGTGTGTAAATGACAGGAAAGCAAAAATTTGACACTTTCCTGCATAAAGGACTTCCAAATAAATACAGTTCTTAAAATGAGAATACCCTCCTTTTAAGTCAAATATTTTTTGAAAGGAAATCATATACTTATTATTATTCACATTTCATAGGATACTTGTCACAAATATTTAGAATTTTTTTGAACTCAATTAAGTGAAAACAACATATTCTTTTAAGAGTGTTGATCAGTCACATTTGGAACATTGAAGTATAACACTACACAGGCATGTATACTACAATGCAATAACAAGTCGCAATTTTGCACAAGGCAAACTTGAAAAAAATGACACGCAACAATATTATAGTATAAATAAATAGTAGGCTCATAGCTAATGTAGCAGTGGGCATATGAGTGTAGTGTAAACTCTATGATGCTCGGACTCGGGTATGGGTATGGATACGTATCTAAATGTCGGTTCTTTTATTTTCTAAAATGTAGGATGCAAGGACATAGCTAAAAAGAGTCAGAATTTCTGACGCGGATACATCGAGATGTCTTTCACACTTCAATTTTTTCTAGAAATTCAAATGTAAAGAGTTAAAAAAAAATTAAGTGAAAAATTGTTAAAGGACATGTCACTTGAAATCAGCTAGAAATTTATACTAAAATTCTAAAAACCAAAAGCTGTATAAATTTATATGACAAAAGCACAAAATTAAAATAAAAGTTAGAAAATGACAATTAATTACAATTGTCATACCCGCTTGAAAATTGAAGAATCCGCTCCATGTTTCATACCCATAACCGTGTTGTGTCGTGTCGACACGGGTATGCCGACCAGAATGCCAAGTTCGGGTATCAAAGGTGTAACTGAAATGAAAAACATTTTCAACCATGCACTAATTGATTTCATTTTTCCTCTTTCCTCATATATAAAAGAAATGTTTGCGGATGAATGACTACATTTTAACGATCATTTTGCTTACAACATTGGTGGAGAGTTTGAAAATTTGCATGCATGATTGAATTCTAATTTAAAATTGAAAATTTATCAACAGTTATGAACAATAGAAATTTTGTTTAAAATGCACACGTGCAAGGAAAATACAGAGTGCTTTGGAAAAATATAGTTAGTTGAATGACATTTTTGAAAGATTAAAATTATAAAGTAAGCGATCCTTTGCTATTTATAATGTTCACCGTAGTGTGTCAAAATTTCGTAAACAAAATTACAGCTGTCTGTAACCCAACCAACCAAAACAAAAGGAAAATTGTCGTTACTGTTGTTGAGTGGAAAGACCATAAATATATTCTTAGTGGATGTAGGCTTTGACTGGGAATCGAATAATATGGTGCCATCTCTCTTAAAACATACAAGAATTGTGATTAATCTATTCACAAATTTTCTAGATTATAAACCCTGTAACTTCTAAAGTAATATGGCACTATTCAACCAGCCTACCAAATATAATATCAAGCTATCTCAAACACAGGCAAGAACACATGCACATGTAGACACTCACACAGACCCGCAGAGAGAGAGAGAGAGAGAGAGAGAGAGAGAGACCAGGGTGATATTTTTGTAAACACCAACATCAAAAGGATGGCGATAGCTTAGCCCAGATTTCCTAGCCCACCAAGCGACTCGTTTTTCTTCATAGTACTGTAAGGGATTTGATTATTAAAACATTAATTTTTACAGGACGAATACGTGAATGAATTCGATATGATGCAAAAATACAATTCTTACCTCTATTGTTGTCATATTATGAGCAGTGAGGGAAACATGCTAGCAAAAGAAAGTTCCAAGTGTCAGGCTTAAATGAGTAACCATCCTGAAATGCATAGTTTGATCAAATTTTTTCAAAACCAATTGACAGTCTCGTTTGAAGAAGAAACAAATGCGTGAAGAAGATTTTATCATGTGCTAGAAGATTTAAAGAATAGTAAGAAAACACACCATACAGTATGAGAAAACAGAGATTTCTTTTTAAATATTTTCATATGAAGGCACCGTTTAAGGAACTGGTTCAAAAGGAATGCAAAAGATAAAAATTATTGATTAGCTTTAGGCATGAATTTTTCACAATAAATATGGATTTGATCCAGCTATGGTCAAGTTGATCAAAATACAAAATCGTTTCACAAGTTGCTAATAACAAAAGGGGCTATAACCATGTTAGACATCAATTATCAGCTTCTAAGAAGGATTAATTGCTTTAACTCACACATCCTAAGGCTAACACTATATGATGCTGATTCTTACTTCTAGAGGCTTCTATTGGAAAACATAAAAAGTTCAAACAAATATAGATAGAAGAGACCAGCCATTCTTATTTTTTGTAAATTCATCCACAACAGTAGACTTGAGATTCGAAAGATAATTACAAATGATTTACTGTCAACTTACGTAAAAGATCTTGAGAGGAAGGCTTCAATTAGAACCCCAGTCCTTCTGAAGTACACAGCTTATGATCATAGTCTGAGAATGGGAAAGAGATAAACGTCAGAAAATCCAAATTGAAGCATAAAGGACTAAACTAGGCTTACCGCAGAATAGGTACTGGCCACATTTGCGTACAAGATTAAGACAACAAAGGACTTGTAATTTCTATGGCCCATGCAATTATTAATCCAGATACGATGGTGATCCTGCTTCAATTTTTTTATTTTTTTTTGGGAGAAAAAATTAGATGCATATTAATAATAACATTATGAAGTTATTTATCCAATTTATCAGGAAAAAAATTCAATTATCACCCATCATCTTCAGAACACACCTTCTGCAGACACGGCAATGATGAGCCCTTGGAGGCCTGTGTGTGGAACACTCATCACACTGCATCCTATGAACACCCTGAGAACCACACATCGAAAATGGAATTTATATTGATCTAGGTCAGCGTATATCCAACAATTGAATTTCATACTATTTCTAAAATTCAAGTGATTAAAATACTTTGATAGCTCTGGACTGGTATAGCTACTCAATTGACTATAGACGATACAACGATAAACATAGTGAAAAGAGAACGAAAAAAGAATAAGTGCAATCACTTCAGACAAAAATCTTATGTTTATGTTTATATTCCGAGATGTTAAAGACGAAAAGATAGAGTGATGTAAGAAGAGTGAGGAGTGGTACGGTGTCACGTAGTGAGAATGTTTATCCCCCATTGCACAGCAAGAAAGCTAACAGCTAGGCGCGAGGCCTATTTTACCAAATAGTGCACTAATGATATATGATTATATGCAAGTATTCTTTCTAATATCCTACTCATAGCATGCGTGTATGTCAGCTTAAGAATGAGGGGGAGATGGCCTTGAGACGTTGTACCTCGGGAGCCAAACCTGCGATATGTGAAAGTTGGTATCAGAGCGGGTCCGCTCGAGCATGCGGTGTTGTTATGGGACAATGTCATGTGTTCTTGCAGAGAAAAGATTTGGGCTACGAATCATGTCGGCAAGTTGGCGGAACACGACGACTGTGGGCAAGAAGGATGAAAAACGACAGTGTTGCGCAATTACCAAGGTGTCTTTCAAGGAGCGCACATTGCAGGGGTTTTCGACATGCGTTGAGGCGCTGCGGTTTGGAGGCCATCCACCCGAGGAACCAATGCTCAAAGGGGCGGAGGGTGAAGGTTGGGGTTGGAGACGGCAAGTACGAGTTACTGCAAGTTTGGAGGTCTGACCATCTGGAA
>CAIGRH010208428.1:0-16830 GCA_903798295.1 Fraxinus nigra | reverse complement strand
ACAATATCATATCATTGTGCAGATATGTGGTGTCCATAAACCCCACCAAGTGGTATCAGAGCCAAGCCCAGACTTAGCCATGTGGATGGATTCCTTATAATGTCAAACGAAGGTGGTGAGTTACGATTTGCTCGCGATAGGATCCGTGGATGAGCTCTATTGGACATGTGGTGTGCTCTGGATGCTTTACGGACGTGTCCTGACCCCAACACGGTGGAGATGAGTTGACCTAAATAGAGCAAGCTCTCGAGTTAGGTAGTGCTCTCTGGATGCTTCACGAACGTGTCATGACCCTAACACGGTTAAAAGGAGAGTGGAGAATCCTAGTTAGTAGAGAGTGGATGGATGGATGATCGTTTGAGGGGAAGCTCGGTGGTCCTCTGTTCGAGGGGATGATTGTTGGAGTACAATCAAAGTCTCACGTTGGTTAGAAATTGGAAAGATTATGGGTTTATAAGTATGAACAATATCTACATTGATATGAAGCCTCTTGGGATAAAATCTAAAAGCAAATCCATGAGGGTTTGACCCAAAGTGGATAATATCATACCAATGTGGAGATATGTGATNCGGTTAAAAGGAGAGTGGAGAATCCTAGTTAGTAGAGAGTGGATGGATGGATGATCGTTTGAGGGGAAGCTCGGTGGTCCTCTGTTCGAGGGGATGATTGTTGGAGTACAATCAAAGTCTCACGTTGGTTAGAAATTGGAAAGATTATGGGTTTATAAGTATGAACAATATCTACATTGATATGAAGCCTCTTGGGATAAAATCTAAAAGCAAATCCATGAGGGTTTGACCCAAAGTGGATAATATCATACCAATGTGGAGATATGTGGTGTTTATAAATCCAACAATTCCTTGGCAAAAAATGGCGTCTTCTTCGTGCTCTCTTTATTGTGGCTTTCTTCTCCATCTTTTTTGGCCTTTGTAGATGTCTTTGTGGTTTTAATAACATCCTTATTGTGTGTTCTAAGTAGGCATTTCAAAGCAACCTGAGTTTAGGTCTATTTTGGTTCGATTTGGCTCGGCTTGTTTGAGGTGATGATTGATTGGAGTATATACTGAACCCAAAAAAGCCTTGGTAATCTTCCCTTCCGCATAACTTGGAGTAACTATTGAACTATAGTCCTCGTAACATCAGTGTTTGTGATTTTTGAAAAGGATAATGGCGACCACCACCTCCATGACTTCGAAATTTCAAATTTACTTGTAATTGATTTTTATTCATAAAATATTGGTTTTGACAACAAAATATCCAAATCAGACTACCGTCGTAAATCCTAAAAAAAAAATAGTATCTCACCACCTTAGTAGTCGTCATCATTGCCATCAGCATAACCATAGTCGTCATTGACCACTACCACTTTCATCACTCACATTCCCTTCGCCATCCGTCGCCGTCTCCATCACGATTACTTTCACCATCAACATCATTTTCGCCCTCGTCTTCGTTGCCATCATCACGATCCACCACCACCTCCAAAATTGTAACTAAGTGGAATTCAAATAAATATTGAGAATTAAAACTTGAACACATGCTTAAAATGTATAACTTGTAAGGATTGTCGAATAAATAAATATTATTCATATTTGACTCAATAAGTCTTTTAAGCAAGATACTATAACATGATATCAAGGTAGACGTTCACCTAAACACGAAGATTTTATATTATATTTTTTATAAAAAGAAACATCATCTACTTGTGACGAAATGAATTGAAACTATAGTTGGATTGTCCATCCCAACCTTGAACTAAACGAAACGATTTCCCGTCTAGAATTAGATCTCATGGATCAACCTTTATGTTGAAGAAAATCAGTCCCTTCTCGAATATTAGAGATTTGTGGATCTCACAAAATATATGTATAAAAAGTGATTAGATCGATTATAAATCATTACTAAACACTCATCAAACATGAGCTAAAATCTTGTTAGCAACCATTAAAAATTGAAAATGAAATTATAAAGTTAACAAGTACTAGGACAGTGTATTTTTTTTTATTAATATTAAAAATGATAAGACTACATGAAAGCAACTTTAGAAGGGAAGATCATAATGCTAAAGATAAGAAAGCCACATGATTAAAAGAATAAATTAACATATTCTTTCCAATAGTACGTGACTTACATTTTTTCAGGTGAACTTTATCGCCTAATTTATAATGGGAACATTATAGAAAGTGCATCCCCATGTGTAAAAAGGAAAAAGTGCATTAATTTCGCAATTAATTATAAAGAAAATAGTAGTAATAATTTTATTACTATTCACTCCCCGAGATGTGTAGGAAAAGTTAGGTACGAATCTTACTTTACTTCAGGCTAATTTAATAATGAAAAAGTATGTTGGGTATATAAGGTTACCAACAACTTAATCCCCTCCATAATGTAAAATATTACATTGAGTAATTATATTTTTACTATATTTTTTTTATTAGTTACATAACATTTTAATTGTACTTAAAGCTCTCATTAATCCCTACTCGTTCTAATATGAAACCCAACTTTTTTCTTATCCTCAAATTTGTACTTGATAACATATCGTGTCTCTCGTAATGGCTCTTGTCCTTAAAATAACATTCACACATGGTGTAAAATAACTTTCCCACATCATATTTTTTTAAGAAACAATAAATGCAAGAATGTGAAAAATATTTTTTCCTCAATTCAAAACACATAAATAGAATACTTTGATGAAAGATATTATCAAGACGAGAAGTGTTAATTAATGAAATGTTGAAGACAAAAATTTGATGAAAAAAATAAGGACATAGGTTCTACATGAGCAAATATCGAGAGCATTAAGTACAATTAAAATTAAAATGTAATGCAACTAATAAAAACTGCAGTATGAATATATTAACCTATTATATTTTGTTCTCTTGTAAAAGTAAGCCCCCGACTCCATTAAAACTATAATTCATTTTCCACTCTATCAACAACTCATTCTCCAATAAAATAATATTAGACATAATTCCAAAATCTTTTCTTCCATTTTAACCATACATTTTTTTTTAAAAAAAAAAAACACCATTCCAACCATTAAAATTGCGAATAATGGGGCCAAACGAGGGCTAATATTCTTCAATGGTCTTTATAGGAAAAAAAAATTATAATTTTCTCAGTTCAATAATCTATTCTATATCAAGATCAAGCCTAATACATACACCGACCCTACTGCTTGAATCTATAAAATCAGTTCTACGAGTTCAGTCCAAGTAAAATTATCACACGAGAAATTTATAGTAACTATCAATAGAAGCTCTTCATGTAAGTCGAATATTACTTGCAAAATACATTCTTCAATCATTATATTTCTTGATCCTTAGGAAATAAATTACTTTTCAAGAAAGTAGGTAGCTGACAGATTTTGATTAAACAGATCCCTTAAACATGTATGTGGTCCAATTCCTCTAGCCATAAATTTAAAAACTGCCCCTGCAAATCATGACAAACATGACAAGATTCATATATTATAGGTCCTTAAATTATTCTCTCATCTATACAATTAATCTGCTTATTAATTTAAACAACCAACTCACATATTCTATACTTTTATGATACTGTCTTCTAAAACCGTAACATCCTTGCACACTTGGGGAACTAAATTCAGTAAGCTTCAAAGTCTGAGATTGAGAGTTGGCTCGTTCTATTTCTAGGTACATTTCCCGAATGCCTGAGTCCCAGAGTGAGAGACACATCTCCTGCTTGAGAACTGCCAAGCCCAACAAGCCCCGCGTTAGCACCTTCATCTGTCGATACTCCCAAGTCGTGTGTTTCAGCTGCCTCGGCCTCGTTCGCCATAAAACACCGGTACACTGATGGCGTAAGGTCAGCACCCGTTGTGGATGTGGAGGAGTTGCCACCTTGGAAGCTGAGTTGGTTTCCCAAGGTGCACTGCCTATAATAGATGCTGTTTTGTGAAGGGTCCTTTTCTGATGCATTCATTTCTGATATTTTGCTTGTTGCTGGTATGGTAGTAGTGCTGTGCATTGTAGTTTGTGCAGTGGTCACAACATTGTTTTGGCTGTGGGTTTCTGAATTTGGTTCATTAATATTGTCTTGTTTTGTCTCAGCTGCCTCCTGTTCTTCTTGGAACTCCCGTTGATACATTTCTTCCACCATAGGCTTCCACAGCCTAACCCTAGCATTGATGAACCAATTTGATACCTGGAAAAAGTGAATTTATGATGTTTGGAGAAAGTTAGTGCTGCCAGTGGATATTGAATCATAAATGAGCCTGTATTATTCGTGCAAATGATAGACCCAGTGTCCTTTCTTTAGTGAGAATGTCTTTATTTTTCCTTTTAGAATCAAGCACGCAGTATTTAGCCCTTATTTGATATACATTATTTCCAAAATTCTTTTTTTTTTTCTATTTTCTTTTCAACCACACATTTTTTCAATAAAATAATATTACACGCAAATCCAATATTTTTCCTTATTTTTTAACTACACACTCTCTCAATCTATTATTGTAACATACATTAATTCTCCACAAATAATTTGTATCAAACAAGCTCTTAATAAAAATTTACCGTATAGAAAATGAAATTACAACTTCATTATCTTCTATAATACTATCTACTACTAAATTCTTCCTACTTATAAGATGCACTTAACACCGCAAGTATGACAACACTTCATGAGGAAATGTACTAACACCTATGTGATTTAGGGGTTGTGATGTTCAAAGCTGACAATTAATGTTAGGTGAAACATTGGATGAAAGTTATGAATAATGTGTGGTTAAAAATTATGTTTGATCAGCTTTTTAACAAACAAAAACTTCACCAAACAAGCCCTAGTAGTTATATGGGTAGTGATAGTTAATACTCATTGAGAAGAAATAATGAAAAAACTTATGTATACAGATTACTCCAAAACTATGGTGCAAAAAACATTGCACTTGAAAACTTTTATTTTTTGATTGGAAGAATATATAATGTGGGAGAAGGATATATTTATATTTTTGTACCTTCAATTAGTCTAGCCATTATTAAAAAAAAAAAAAAAAATCTTTTAGAAAACCAAAAGATTCAAGAACAATTTGTCCCACCAAAGTAGAGTGGTATGTGCCATCACCTTATTAATATTAATATTTTCTTGAAGCACCTTTAGCATTTTCATTTTATTAATTGTAGACAACAACAATGAAATATCTTATTCAATTACACAAACACAAGTTATAAAGAAATAAAAAGTATGCAATTAACTTTAAATAAATATATATATTTATATATATAACATGTGATTATTGTACAAAATTTGTAATTTAGTTTTCTTATAATTATATAATTACTATGCAATTGTTATTAAACCCTGTCAAAAATTGGAATGACATTTACAAATTCATATTAATAAATTAATAGCCTGCATAAGAAAACTTGATATATTTGTTCCTAATTTTATTTTATAGGTAGAATGTGCATTCACACATTGCTTTGTTTGTGTATTACATAAATTTTTGGGACGTGTTTCATTTTGTTTATTGAGTTTTGAGTCTATTTATTAGTTAGAAAAAAAAACATCAAATGTATATTGCATACTTTAATTTAAGAGCTCAAATTTAAAATTCATCTCAAGCCCCGAAAAATCAAAATTTGACTTTGATTAAATTGTGTCCGACTGGACAATATTCGTAGCTCTGTCCCTAATCATTGTCCTTATATTGTTGTAATAATTTCAAAAGTTTCAAAACAAGCCTCAATTTTTATATTAATCCTAACATACTAATTGTCCTCATATCTTTCCTGGTCCTCACTTTGTATCTTCTCTTTGCTGCCTCATTTCCCTATTCATGCAATTTTGCAACATTCCCATCCCCTCTCCGTCTACTTCCCTCTCTTTTTCACCTTCTCCCCTTGCCCCGCTCTCATTGTAATATTCTCTCTCTTCATGTCTCTCCCCTTTGAATATATATGGACATTTTGAAATCAATTCTAAATATGAATAATACCTAGTCAACCATGTAAAATGCTCCTACGAATTTTTATAAGGATATAATAAATAGTGCATAAATTATAGAATTTTCTAATTAGTATGAAACGGTGAGATCGCTAGAATGAATTGTTCAAAAACTACGAAAACACACATAATGCCATTTTTTTTTCTTTCTTTCTATTTTCCAAGAAATAATATGTTAGATTGTATTTGTCCAATTTTACAATGTTGTCCAATTTTAGTACCATATTCGTTATCATTATACTCAAAAAAATACATGCTAGTGTTATAGATGGTCTAATCTTCAAAAATATTGTAATTTGGATTTGTTTCTTTATTTTCTTTCACTCTATGATTTCCCTTCCCAATTATAAGGGATTCATGTATTTTCTTTCGACTATAAGCTCAAAGATATTCAATATATGTTGAAGAATAATTTTTTATGTAGATAGTAAATTATTATGCATACTTGGTAGATTAATTAGTAAAATAAATATTTAATCTCCACACATTCGCTTCTTGACCTAAGCATGTACCTATAATATAAAATTGCAACATCATCCAATTTTCTAGCCAAAAACGATAAGTATCTTAGGAAATACTTAACTAAGGATCTATTGAAAATTTTAAATCATCTAAAATCAACTGCCTGCATTTCCCAATCCCTTTGGGAAAAAGATTTTCCCCAGAAAAAATAAATTCCTAAAAAAAAAAAAATTGAATGTGACACAAGTTCGTTGTGTAGCAAAGGTAACGTGAGTTTTCCCTTTCAAGAGATATGATGTATCAATTTTGATATCAAAAGATGTAATGAGTACCTGATTTTTGGATAAACCAGTCTGCCTGGACAACAAAAGCTTGTCTGCTTCACTTGGATACCTGAAACCAAAACAGTTTGTAATCCCATATCATTACATTAATTAAATTCTTGCATGGGAGTGATAAACAGGATAAACAGGCTAACAGCCAGAAGCAAAATAAGATTTATGTTTGAAACCACAAATAATTAAGTGGTTCTGCCAGAAAAAGTACGAGTGTATGTGTGTGTATGTTTGTAAGCTAGCAGGCATATTAGTTTGGACTAGTGTGCGTGAACATCTCTTCTAAAAGTTTAAACTATTACAACGTGAACAATTTTAAAAAATATATACTCGCCAAGCATTCTCATGTGTAAGACTAAATACATCAAATGAGTCATAAATATGTTTTATAACATGCTGAATAAGTTTGTCTAAAAGTAGTTTAAATAATTAGAAACACAAAAAATTTAAATGTCCTCAACAAGAGTGTGTGTGTGTGTGTGTGTGTGTGTGTGTGAGAGAGAGAGAGAGAGAGAGAGAGAGGAGAGAGAGTACGGATGGAGAAAATGCTCGAAAAGCCATGCTCTCAAAATGTTAACAGAACGGTCGGGCAATCCTCTTTGGGGCCTCCAGGCTTCAGAATCCAGCATTCCCATGTGGTGAAGGGCTTTTTGCTGCCTAAACATTCGCTCAAGCACCTTAAGGTTTGGGGTCTCTCCTTTTGTCAACCCAGTACTAATTGTAACATCATTTTCCCCAAGAATCTCACAAGTCTGCTTAAGCTGAGCAATTATTGCATCCTTTGTACACCTGAAATGCCGAGACATTGCCTTCTGTGCTAGTATTGTGTATGGAGCTGCTGCCCCATTTCCAATTACCAAGTCGAAGGAATTCACCATTGCCTGCATTTGTTCACAGTATCGCGAGTATCTTCCATCTATCTGTTCCCACAAATAAGCAAAAATATATCATATTAGTTGATCCATGCCACGTGCATAAGTAATTATGTATGCTAAACACGCTCAATCATGTGTATTCTTTGTCCAGCACTATGAGAACTGAATTCAAGATTTGTATACTATGATATCATGTCGAACTACCTTGTCTAAAAAGTTCAACACTTATTAAATTATTACATTGGGAAACTACCAACAGCATATTTACCAAGTAGTATGCAAAAGGTCTAATGATTAAGTTCAAGGAACATGACCAGCACAAAGTCAAGCTTTTTATTAAGAACATTAATTTCTGCAATGTACTATACTTTTCCGGCAAAAGAAGGTAGAAATAAAGTTGAGACATTACTGCTTTGTATTCACTAATTTATTCATATACCAAATCTTTAAAGCAAACATTAGGAATCTGTGAAGAGGAAATGTGAAAAGATATAATTAATTAATCGATCTTGAACATAATGCAGATGAAGGATGATTTCTTTTAAGTTCCCAAATAGTACTGTTAGTACAGCTGTTTTATGACGGCCATTTCTTCCTTTAACCAAAGCCTGCCACTATAAATTCTTCATTATTGAAGTATTTGATGCCTTCTAGCTTCCAATGATTCACCACCATGCGTTATTTAAAACAATTGAAGATTAAAAAAGTGTTTAAAAGATAATGGTCCCAAGTTGATCTGAAGGGAAAAAAAAAATTCTTAAGCAGAAGAATTCGTTAATTAAGGATGTTCTTTTGCTTGGCAGCCTTATAGTAGATTCCAAATACAACCTCTACAGGAGGCATGTCTTTCTTCAAACGACATGTACCCATATCAGCAGTCTGTCAGCATAATCATGGCTGAGAATAATTAATGACCATATTATACTAGATAGTCGGTGAAGAAATGAAAAATTTGTACTCAGTTTGGTGGGATATTCATATTATTAGCTGGCTTCATATTGATTACTATAACAAACAGAAAAATTAATATAACTCTTATGTATCATGTTTGTTGAAGAGAATTCGACGGTCTTAATGAAAAAAACAAAAAAAGATGCACCGAATTCTTCGCCTATAATACAATAGACAGAATTTCTTCCTACTGTTATTTGGCGGGCTGTGATTGCAGAGAGAGAGAGAGACAGAGAGAGACAGAGAGTTACATGCCTCATCAAGCATTGATAATAGCTTGACTCTTTTCCTCTGATAGTCGGCCCTTTCTGCTTGAGATAAAGGGTGACGGTCTTTTGAGGATGAGGCCCCAGAACCGCCTCCGCCGCCACCATTCAGAGAATTAGGGTTTCTGTCTTGCTTTTTCACTTTTTGATTCTTGAATTGCCCTCTCCCGACAGAGCAGAATTCTTCCAACAATTCTTGGGCAGATCTCAAATATTTAGAATTTTTCAAGCCATTTGTGACCATTGGAGATGCTGTATATCCAAAATGAATTTGATCATCCCGTGGCAGATAAGGCCCAAAATTCTTTGGACCATAGGGATTACTTGAGGAAGTCCCTATTCCTTGATTATGGAAGTAAACCTCACTATTTTCCATCCTTAAATCCTCGAATTTGAAGGATTCCAAGTACCTCAACGACGATAATGATAAAGAAAGTCCCTGTCCCTCCATGATACTTCCAATTTTCGTGGTAGTATCATCTCCACCACCGCTACTAGATAACCAAGTAGATTGAGGTGGAGGGTCCATATTAACCAAGGGAAATCCTTGAAGAGAAAAGTCTGATGGAAGTAATTTCTGGATTGAAGAAGATATAGGAGGAGAAGATGCTTTAACATGTGGAATCATAAAAGGAAGCTGCATTCGAAATTGATGAAAATCACTTCATTAACTGGTGTATAGATTTTTTATTAAAATTATATGCTTGTTTTATGCTAAACAACACTCACCTCAGCCTCATGAACTTCTGCTGGAATTTGTTGTTTTTGCAGCCATCGGTTATAACTTGACTGGATCTGCATCTGATCATCCAAAATTTCATACACCGGTGGCTGCCCGGATAAGTCAACTTGCTCAAAACCTTGCACTCTAAACATTTCCTTTTCACCAGTCCAATCGCTTTGTTTGGCTGTCCCAGATCTTTCGTATGCTTTTGAAATATTGTATATACCTTGTTGGAATCTTTGGGACATTGATTTTCCAAGAATTAAGATTTTTTTAGTAAGAAGCTCCGGAATTATTTGCCTTTCGAGTTTGCTTCTCGCTTTCAGATTGAACAACAGGAGAAAAGTTTGCAAAAACTCACTTCTATGGAAAATTATCCAGCATGACCTTGTTTGAGACAATTCCTAGCTTTAAAACCTGCTTATTATACGCAGAAACAGCAAAATATTTACTAAAATCCAACATATATGAACAACATGAGTAGTAATAGATTAAAAAAATAGAGATAATGAAGATTCTATATATATTCATCCACTCTAAAACTACAGTGGACTGTATCACTTATTCTTAATTCCTTCTGTCTTCTTTTCACAACTATACCGTCAAATTTGAGGGTTTTTTTTACCATAAGTACCTTAAAGAAGCAAGATTGGATTTGATTGAATCGAATCCCTCAGAACCATCATTTTCTCTGTGTGTGATAGAGAAGTTTTCTTGCTGTAATATATTGATCTGTATGCTTGTGTGTCTGGTTTCAAATTTGGTTCATGGAATCTTTGGGACAGTTTTTTCGATCAGACAGCAAGAAGCAGCCAGGAGATAGGATAATGAAAGGAGATGAGGAAAGGTCACCCTCTTCTTGTTCACTCCCTCACTTCACTTTCACTATCATTTCTGTATAATTTAAATTTAATATTCCAACTTATCAGCTTTTGAATTTAATCAAATTAACTAAAGAAAAGTTAAGGTATTGAAAGTAAAGGATTGATGTAGACTCTATATGTAAATAAATAAATTGTTTCTTTTTTTAATAGTTTAAGCTCTTAAATGTAGTTGTTGGATGTGTCATCTCAACATATCGAAGTCTCAAGTTCAAGTCATGTACAGGTCATTCACTGAAAAAATAAATTAAACTTGTTTTCTCTCTCTAAGAGATTAAAATTTCTAGACGAGCGTTCAACATAATAATTGAAACTATGTATATATCTATTCAAATAGTCATTTCTGCGTCAAACCAAACTTTACCAGCAAGTGCACATGACCCATGTTAACTTTTTAATTAATGACATAATAATTGGCCTTCATAGGTTTCAGCATGTCAAAGAATTTTGACAGGTTAAACTCAAATTACAATGCATTATTGTTGGTGAAAAGATTCAAAAGAATCTTACTAAAGTTGATCACAAATTATTAATGTTCAGAGAAAAGGAATTTTACCATGGTGACAAATAAAAGCTGTTTCTAACCAGATGAGCTTTAATTCATACCAAAGTATATTTAATGGCTTGTGTACAAAACCATGAAAATGTCCAACTCTTTGCAGCATGGATATCCATGTCTTGAGTATGGAAGCAATCATTTTGCCCTTTTAAGTGAGAATAGTAAAATGTAGAAACTGACACTGTTCTATTGATGAATAGTAAAGACAAGGATTCAGTCTCAAAGATAAATGAAAAATATTTGCTTGCCAAAAGAGTGATTCAACTGACAAGGATCATCAATTAATTGTGCATTTTTTTTTTAATTTTTGGGGATTTCAATATGTTACTACTATTCATCATTGTCCTCTATATGAATAAAAAATAATACTTGTGTTCATAGAAAAGGTGATATTTAATTAAAGTGATGAGTCATTACCGCGACATATTATTTTGATTTTCTTTCAAAGAAGGAAGTGCATTTCAATATAATCCTTCTTTCTGTCGTTGGGATAATTTGTTTTCAAATGAAAAGGATTTTGTTTTCAAATTTGTCGAAAGCAGAAATTATCAAGTATATATCTTTATTCTAGAACAGCAACTTGACTATCTCGACCGAATCGAATTCTTGTGAACTTTGCATGCGTAAATATTTAAATCAATGTTATTCTTTTTTAACTATCTTCGTATACATACGAAGTCATAAACAATTTAGAGTTACCGACTCTTACTTTTAAGTCAATGATATTTCTGATTTCAATCAGTAGTTTAATCCAGCGAACAAAATTTGCTGATATTTGTTTGTCATCTCAAAGTGGCCAAGCAAAATGGTACATGATAATTTCATCAAGGGACAGGGACCACAATTGTGTGTTGTCGGGCATGTTATGAAATTGGTATTTAATCCCTCCGTTGATAATTATGAGTGGCCTGCCCATTAATTTCCTAGTGGGGGGAGGGACTACCAAAAAAGAGTTCAAGACCTCCTAGATAGTACATTTATAGATTTTTACATCCATTATGTATTATATGTAATCATGTGTAACTTCCGAAAAATACAAAATTATTTGTTCAGTTCATTTTTAGGAGGAGAATTAGGCTCCTTTCATTAACAAAGCTCGTCGTGGACCACATATAAAAAAAAAAAAATAAAGAGGTATACAATCAATCTAATTAAAAAGATCAGAGCTAGATCGAAAATAAGAGGCAACCTGTGTGGACCACTATATTCACCTGACGTCCTGTGGAACCCCGAGCATTTGGTGCGCAACTAAAATTATAATGCAAAGCTTTAATTAGTTGACGCGACTTGGGCAATATCAACCCACTTGAAACAGTCAAAAATAAATTGAAATTTTGTTTATTATATTATTCAATTTTGTTTCGTTTTATTCATTAATGTATACAAAATATGTGGTGATGAGCGTGTTGGAACATAATTTGTATGTTGCTATTTACAAACAGTGAATATCACTATCAAATTATGCATTTGTTGAAGTCGCTCGCTGTTTTATCCTTGGAACTAAATTAGAGCATGGGATGAAATGACATATACGTTAGCTTTCAAAATGACGTCAAAACTAATCGACTTTATTTTTAATTATATCGTTAAAAATTTTAATCGTCACAAATACGTAAATCATATTACTTTTTTCCTTTTTGTCAAAAACTACTTTATCTGAAGATTTTTATAAGTTTTCAATATGAGGGTGGTGGTTAAAAAAATAAAAAAAATTATATATATGTATATATATATATATATATATATTATGAAATGAATTAAAAATATGTATTTTCATATGAGCCCATCAACTCATTAAATGAAGATAAACATAATGACAAAAAAATTTGTACAACAAATAGTATAAATGACAGAATTATCGTATACACAAAAATTATTATTTTTTCAATTATAACCTTCTATGAAATGTCACATGTCAATTGAACTGTCAAGATTATAGTTGGGCCTACGATTTTGCAAATAATTGCCAGACCCGGTCCACCAAAAGGGTCCTAAACTCTCATTCTGCCTAGAATATTTCACATTCTTGCAATGAAAATAGTTGAATACAGCAAAAGTCCCAACTTGCAATGTTTATTTTATTTAATTTTCACACTTCTTTGTAAGTCATATTCTTGGAGAAGTACCTTAATGGAGATCTCTCTTAGTTTCATAATGTTTTTCGCCACTAAATTAATTTGGCATGTGTGACAATTTGAAGTATAAAGCATAAAAAGCAAGGTTTGATACGATATTTTTATGAACATATGTACAAAGTTGAGCTCTGGGATCGTATTGCATTCAATTTTTTTCTTCATAAAGGCTTTCAAAACATATGTACAAAGATACGAAAATGATGGAAACAATTTTTTGTAATTGTGTAGATGAATTGTCATGAGGGGTAGAGTCGTCCTCTTCGAACACTTTACACAACTACTTTCGTAAAATGGTTGTTCATTGAACCAATTTTGACAAGATTTGTGCGTAAAAAATTAAAAAAATTTCCTTTCAAAATATGAAATTGATAAAAAAAAAAAAAAAAAGTTTGAAAGATTGGGCTAGGCAAAGTTTCACCCCACCCTTCGCTTGTATCTCTAGTGAGAAAATTAACATTCACGAAATTATGTTAAAATGACAAAATGTGTTAATAGAACTAAGGATGCGGATTGAAAAGTCCGATTTTAAAGGTTTGAGAGGAATTTGCTAGAGGCGCTATAGTTTAAGAGATGGTATTTCACCAATTCAACATAATCGTTATTTTTTTATGATAATAATTCTTAAAAGTTTTCAACTAGTGCACTGACAATCACTTGGTAAAAAACCAACGTTAAATCTTACGTGGCACCATTAGGCGCTAATATGTCACCAAATAGCATTATGTATTTCACCAATCCAACGTTGTCAAACGGAAATGTTCGAGGTTTCTATACAATATACTTTTTTTTTTCTAAATGTGTTTAATCCTCAATTTTTCCAACTTGACGTAATACTTAAAGTCATTTAATGACATGTTGGTACTTTATGATTCCATGTATGATTTAATATTAAAAAAAAATTACCAGATCATTAGTATAACATACAAGTTTGAGTGTTTATTACCATAAAAATAGCTTTAATAATCATTGTTTTAATTACTTAAACATCATTATTATTACCCCGTATGGAACTAATTTTACTTATTTTCCATTACACGTGCATACACGTGTCCATTACACGTACAACTTTTACCGCTATATCATTATATTTTAATATATCTAAACAATTAAATAATATTATATAGCCTAACAGTGTTAAGCGCATCAATTAAGTGGTAGTAAATAATCAGACATTAAATTAAAAAATATAAGTCGCATTTAATATTGTCAAATCACTTAATTTACATATATATAGATGGATGCTTAGCATCACTACATAACATTATTCTAAACAATTCTCCTCTCCTCTCCAAATACATTCTATTGTAGTAAGATTTTCACTCATTGTCAGGAAATTAACTTTGTTATAATTTCGTATTTTTTTATTATTCACTTCAAAAGCAATTAATTCGAAGAGGCTGAAAGTCACACACTACTGCATCGTTACGTGACCAATTTTTGTCTATTTGTATTAAATTAATTTCCATCGTTGATTAAATTTTGCTAGTGCTGTACAATTGGCCAAAATTCTTGACACGTGTTTATCAAAAATCGACACAAGTAGCACTAATTCGCGTCGAAGATAAATTGTAGCACTCATTTTTTTATATTGCTTTTCTGTGTTACACCACGTACGATTTTATATTGGTATGATATCTTTTTATAAGAGTGCCATATTTTTATTGCGTGAAAAATTCATAACATTCGCTCATTGTCACTTCTCAAAATTTGTTAGAGTATGACCCAAATTCTTATAGGAATTAGGATGGGATTGGTAAATTGATGAAAGGAACAAGAGTTTTCTTGGTTTGGAAGTCCGGTTGAAAAAAAAATGACCAAAATTCATTAAAAATTGAAATTTTGATTAGTAAAAGGATTTTTGATAATTGCAGACTCGGTTTTGGAGTTTTGGTGTTCAGACTGGTTTATTGAGTTGTATTTCATCCAAAATACTTGTAATGAGTTCTTATATACTCTGAGTGGTGCATTGTTGTATATATTATAAATTTGAAAAAATTGTTTAGATTTAAATTGAAAGTATCAAATCTTGTAAAACAATTATAATTTCTTGGTTTATGAAATTCTCCTCTTATTCCACACAAATCTTTTGTTCTTGCGTGATCCATTATTTTTCATATTGATCTTATTTTTTCATCTTTATTATTTGATCGATTCTCAACAAATTGGTATCAAAGCGATTTTTTGTTTGTTTCAAACAAAAAATAATGAAGTTTTTTTTTTTGTCGGCATAAAAGATGCGTATTATTAATGATATTATTTTCACAACTTGATAGATATTTCGTTAGCGAAGTCATTTGGATAGAAAGTGAACCAAATATTTGTTGATTTTTGATTCGCCAATTAATTTTTCATTGACTTTTTTTTTTTAATGATTTTTAACTTTAAAAATTGCTTACACTGTCGTCGTATCATTGGGTTATCCTACCCAAAATTCATCTCTCTTTTTATAAAATAAAATCCCTACGTTGGTCCTCAACCTTTTGAGTTGCAAGTTAGTTCTTAAACCATTTTTTAGTGTTTCGTTGACATACGTGTAATTTAATGATATTTTCTATTAAAATGATGTGTGCAATGCACGTGTGTGCATGTTTTCATGCATGAGCGGGAGTCGAGGGGTGGGATGCTCTTGTTCTTTTATTTATGGGATAATTAAGCTAAATATCCCATTGCCATCTAAAAATTTAAGGTCTCGTTTGGCAAAATTTATAAATGATCAAACATTTATTTCAATTACACATTTTAATGGATATACAAGTATTATCCATCACTCAATTTCATCTATTTATAAATTGAATAATGTTACATAAGAAGTTATAGAAAGTTTTATAAACAGATAAGATGTCAAGAAAAGAACGCACATTGTTTCTTATTCAGTTGAAGAAATTATGACACAATCATATATCACAATCATCTTGCCTATGTACACTAATTTGTAAGTGGTCATGTATATGTAACACAACCGTTATAAATTAAATCGTGTGCAAATTCTTTTCAAACAAGGCTAAAGTACTACTTATTGCATATTATGATTTACTTGCACTAATCTAAACTTCTTGAACAATACTTATTTTCATTTGTATAAACCCTAAAGCTAATTATCCTATTCTTAGCACCAAAACCACCGTCACTATCGCCTTCGTCGTATCCACCACAACCCCTACACCTGCAACCGCCATATAAATTTGTTTTTGCAAAAGAAAAAAAATTTGATGTAAATTTTCTTTTATTTTCTCCGGGCAGGGGTACCCTCCTAAATCCTTCCTTGATAGCGATCGCCGCCACCATCACGGCCTCCTCTACTAGCATTTTGTGACCACTACAATGTCGTGGCCATGAGATGAAACATATTATTTCCTTGTCGTTGTTTTCTAATGTTGGACAGTTCCACTGCATACATTAGATCTAATATCCGCTGCAGTGTATAATAATTTACACTGCACAGGTTTGAAAATAATTGTTTCTCAGCACACTTTCATTGATATGAATACTGAATTATATACACAGAGTCTAGAGTTCTACTTCAAGAATGATATACATGATTAAGCCTAAATTATGCTACTATTACGAGAATAAATATATATAGATGTTACAGAAATTATACACCCCAATTTCAGCCTAGATATATTCTGCTTTGCTATGATATGTTTTGCTGTGAACTTGATCCACGCAATCTT
>CAIGRH010208399.1:0-11672 GCA_903798295.1 Fraxinus nigra | reverse complement strand
TTTGGTTTAATTTACTTTGATTCTCCAATATTTGCCCACAAAAGTGCCCGGAGTTTTTCCCATATTGGGTTTCTCCGTGAACAATTCTTGTGTTCTTTACTACTTTATTTATTGGTTGATGGATTGTGGTGTTTAAACATATGAAAAATTGGATTAATTGATTAACCATCTAGATATAATTAACTTGTGATTTGTTGCTTGTTAATTAGATTTTAAATTCCGTATATTACACCTATCCACCTTCCTCTAGGTGTTGTTAAGGTCAAACTTGCGTTTCTCAGTGTGCATATCCAAATCGAACTCTGAGAAAAACCCATGAATATTTAAGGTCAAGACTGAAGATTTAGTGATCAATAATTAAACATATATAACTTCTATATGAAAATGTATCTCGGCATTCTCTGATGGCAATTCGGACCAAAATGGTTGAATGCAACATTAACCTTCATATCTTTGTCCCTCAAGTAACCATCGTTGTGTCCTAAGAGCATAACCTTATTTAGATACCTAAACCAATTGTTTGATATTGTAATGCCTGGAGAACCCCTTGTGAGATCAATTAGGCCGTCCTCCCAATCGTACAGTGTGTTGTGGTCTATCCATATCTTTGATGAGGTTACCATTCTGATTGCATCACCGTCGACCTAGCCAAGCTCCAAGATTTCCCGATCAGGCCCCATCACCTGCCCAGGCCCCTGAGCTTTGCAGTCGTGGATTCGAAGGCTGTGGATGATCACATTTGTAACCTGTCAAGTTTTACCAGAAAGTTGTCATAATTGCATTTTCTTGTGGGATTTAAGAGATTTAGGGTTGAACAAAAATGTGCATTTCTTGTAAAAAGAAAGGGTGACTAAATCGAACAACATTAGAGAAAGGTGCAAGTAACTAATTTGTTCATGGGTTTATTATCCATTGACGCCAATAACATAGAGCATCAATGGAAGTCTATGTTTGTTACGTTGCTCTAGATTAATTCGAACAATATTAACGACAAATGGTGACAAAAATCTCAAAATCATGAGAAACATCCTAAGAAAATGTTACGTACCCTTTGAAGGACTAGGCAACCGCCATTTGCAATGTGAACATTAACACCTCTTCCATCGATGGTAGAGAAGCTGCTAACAAGAAGGGGTTCCCAAGTTTAATCTTCACGTCCCTTTCGAATGTGACCCAAACCTTCCCCTTCATGCTAGTCATGTCCCTTCCGGGTTTCGGGTCCAATGGGTCGTCACTAGGATCCCTGACTTTGTACTTCGTCACGTTTTGGCCTATGTTTTCAATTAGTTCTCCAACATACCCAACTCTCCGCCAATTGGGATTGGTTCTCCAACATTTATCAATCACATTCATGTTTTCAACTGATCTTCGAGCCACGACAAGACTTGGATCATTTAGGATAGCAATCAAAATAGCCAAAAAAAGGCACCGTGTTGCACTTTGCATTTTGCCCCTTATAGTCATACTTTGATGGCTCGATGGAGGATATAAAGACAGAGAGGAAAAGAGAGCTGAGATTCTCTACAATGGCGTGAACTTTTGATTCTTGATTGTCTAACACGAGAAATTGCAATGGAGAGTTAGAGAGAGAGAAATGTTTGCATGGGTATTGTGACTATTTGGTGTTGTGAAGTGTTCATGCATGCAAAAGTAAACTAAAATTGTTAGATTGGGCATTTTTTGTTTGTGGTAAGTACGTAGTTGAGGGGTTTTAATAATTGAAGGTAGAGCTTCAATAGCGGAGGAAGAAGCAATTTCTATATGGAAGCGAGATTTTTTTATTTTTTTTTTTTTTCCAACAAATTTTGTCCATTTCAACACCCACTATAGTTGTCTCGACTAGCATCGAGTTGAGGATTCTACTAAGAAAAAATTCTCGAACCTCAACCCTAACCGAGCCTAATGCCGGTTGAGATTGTATTCTAGGTAAGTTTCAATTTTTTATATGATTTCGTGTTGAACGCTATAAAAAGGTATATACGTGCGGCAAATTTGTGAAAAATAAAGGTCAATAAATTCTAACATATTGAATCTTGAATCTGTATTTGCTCAAAGTATTTGAACTTCAATAATTTTGTTCAAGTTTTATTTGGACCAAATATATGTAATGGTGTTAACGAGAATAACAGGAGATTTTCTATACATGTTAGTTTGTTCGTGCACGAGGGTGTTGGAGAGGCAGAACTGAAAGGTATTGTTGATCGGCCAACATCAACCATAGAATAATTAAGTTATAAAAATGAGTGCTAAAGATTTTTTTTACCATCTTTTAACCTAGTTTTTACTGTTCATGGAAAATTGCACCCTTAATTATCAACTTTGACAGTTTCATCCCAACTTCCACCCTCAACCTTTCAATTTTGCAAGTCATTGATCTGTATTGAACAGATTGTCAATATGACCATTGACGACTAAGGTGTTGAATTATGACATTGCACGACAAACACGACATAGGCCTGCTCGCTCAGAGATGAATATCAAAATATGGTAAATAGCATCCAAAATCTAAGTTGTGGTCGGAACTTAAATTCCTTTACCGAAATTCTATAATAAAGCAGGCATTTTACAATGAAAAAGGTTTTACCCTGCCAAAGAAAAACTGAATAAAACTTGATGCCCTGCAAGTTTATCAGCAGCTCCTTTGGGGGAAGATTTCAAGTAAAACTACATTTACCTTAAAACTAGGATAATATAGGACATCCTATAGCTTTTGTTTGTAAGAGAACTACAATCACATTCTTTCCCGACTTAAACCTAATTTAGATAAGAACAGAACCACAGCTTCCCTTCTGAGGGGAGTTGTAAAAAATAAAAGAAATTTAGGGTGAAGCAGAGATAGCAAAGAAGGGAAGGAAGGAAGGAAGGAAGCGAGCCATCTATAGGCTAAAAGGACAAGTAGCTCTGTTGCAAGTACCATGAGCGCCATTTCTACTGAGGCACATGGATGTGAGATAGTAGAGCCTCGGTTTGCTAAGGATAGAGGCAATCTTGAGTAGCAATGCTAAATTTTTTATCTAGCTCCAGTAATCACTTATGCATAATACATGTACAAGCTATTTGCAGCAGCACAGGCAATTGAGTTTTCAGTTGGGTGCCATGCCAGGTGGAGTAGCTTGGTAGTGAAATCAAATGAATTCCCATTGGCATCAACTCCTTGGCTTTCGGAACCTGGAAGAGAGATCCCAACACTCTTAGAATTGAGAAAAAGTAAAAACCTGAAAGTACATATTTGATATACAGTATTGGACTGGATAAGACTAGACACTTAATGAAAAAAGATTCCAAGTTCTTCAAACTATGAAGTCCTATCCAATCCTCCCTAGCAAACATGTAGGAAAGGAATTGTGCTAGAATGTGTACTATGAAGGAAAAAGGTGGAATGGGGCAAAAATAATACCTCGCTTGACAACACGAGAAATACTACTGCTCAGTGATCTTGAAGTTGTCCTTGAAGGGGTCTGAACTTGTCTTCTGAAAGGACAATCGAAGTGTCCACTTTTTACCCATAACAACCAATAATGCAATAAATCAACATTAGACCAACATGTCAAAACTAATTGGCTTGCAGTACCTCATTGGGTTTTTGCTAGCTTCCAGAGTAGTTGCTTCAGTACTGCTTGCTGCACATCCAAATACGCGGAAGAGATTGCTGAAATCATATTTAAGTTTTTAATTAGTTCGAAAAAACAGAGAAACATCAGTAATGGTGATAAAACTCAGGAGACCTTGAGTATACCTGTAAGAACCAGTTGCTACTCGAAGACCATCACCACTCAGGCAACATTCAAATTTATCAAAAATGGAATCACTTTCATACAAATCACACAGCTGGACTTGTCAAATTACAATCTAATCAGCTCAAGAAAAAACAACATTAGCAGAAAGTGCTTTGTCAGAACTTTGCTGGAATAAGATAATTCACCTTTGGTCTTAAATACTCGTGAACCTGGAAGGTCGACACAGGACCAGAATCCATATTGATATCCCACAACTGACACCAAATAAGATAGATCAGTAACAGACCAAAATCTACACCATATATAAAATTGAAATCCAAATTATAATATATACTAGCTCCACGGGATTGTGCACTAAGTATTCATCTTTAGCTCTGGTTTTGAAAATAGAAGCCATTCAGAGGCCAATTAGTAAAAAACTTTAAATTGGTAATACACTAGGTTCTTTTCCATCTCAAATGCCAAAGCTTCAAGCTCTTCCTTTGTTTGCAACTTCTAAATGGAAAGTGCTTCAACAGGAAGCAACTAGTTTCCATCACTCAGTATCATTTTTCTTGACAAATTTTCTGATTTTTGTATTAGTCATCCAGAATCATACACTTATTTTCAACATCTCAATGCTGCTGCCACTGAGCAAAATGTATTCAAAAAACAAAGTATAAACATTGTTACAAATTGCAGCATTAAAAGAATATAAAGCTCAAAGGGAGGAAATAACAACAGAAGATAGAACCTTGAGGGTCATGTAATCACGACTCAGTATATATCTTCCATCCCTTGCAAACTTAATATCAGAAATTGAAGCTATTATCTCAGTGAAAAATGACCTTGAACCAGGTGCCTCCTGTTCCTCGAAGCTGTATATAAAAAGAATATCTACGTTTTGTTTATAAAAATAAAAAAGCAGTTGAACAAAAAAAGAGAAACAACATGGAACGTTCATAACATGCCAACCTTCTACTCGGGACAGTTATTTGAGTGTCTAAATGTGAAGCAGACAAAACAAGCTCAACAGAAGTGATTTCATCAGGAAAAGAAAATAAATAGTAACTAAAGCACTTACAGTTTAGAGTGTGAATCACACAAGGCTGATTGGCGCAAATCAATGAGACGAATTGATCCTTTTGAACTACTATATGCTAACATGTTACAATGAGAAGGATGAAACTCTGCTGATGTTATCACCTCTGCAACAAGAAATAAGATGTCATCAAAAGAAAGTCAATGTCGGGGTTCTGCAACATGACAATCAGCCAAAATGTTTGCAATGCCTTTTCAAATTTAATAAAATAATGAATTTCATGGATATATAGTGACTTTGTTGTTTCATCAGAGATGATAGATCACATGAACAGCAACAGCTATGACAATCAGAAGTGGTAACGTAATCATGTCACCATTTCCTACTGTGCTTGTCACTCGAAAAGAACCATTATAGTCAAGCACTGAAAATGGAATTTAAATTCCAATTTCAAATTGAATTGGATATATGGAACTTGCACAAAAAAGGAACTTGCCAGTTAGATCCTCCATATTTGCTGGCTTCACATCAATGATGTTGAAACTTTGATTGCTTACTTCTAAGTTCCAAAGATTTATTCGCAGATCATCAGCAGATATAAATGTTTCTCCATCACTGGAAAGCATTAAAGATGGATATTAATTGGTGAGTTTCACATTACCAAATGATAGAACAAATTACAGTTCCCATGAAGAGTTTATAAAAATGTTATTGATAATGTATCAACAGCATACATCACATCTTGTATATGTAAGGGATTAAAATATTCAAGGATACAAATTTATGCACCTTCAGAGGTTAAGGCTTCGTTGAGTGGAATCAATAGACTAAAAAAGGTCTATAATCGCTAATTTTTAGTTAGATGGACATTATTTGAATTCTATTACGAATGTTTGCAGATTAAGCCAATGATTCATATTCCTCAGCGATATCAACTTCGACTTTCTCAAAAGACGCTCAGCTATCAAATAGGGTCCTAGAAGAAAGGAAAAACCAGGGAAGAAACTGGCGAAGGAGGGTGCATGTATGAAATGAGGAAGAAAGAAAGGCATCATGTGCATGATTATGAATCAATGCATTTATGCTGTATCAATTGTCCTCGCATCAAGTAGTGAAAAATACTTGGGAAATGAACTTTGTTTTCTTCCTTCACTACATTCTTCAGGTATTCATATGATGAACCAATCCATCCATCATTGATCCGATAAATAAGCTTTAAGTTTGTATAAATTTTCATGAAATTGAAAAAATATTCTTGCTTTCCCTCCTCTAGCTTGAGGCCTAAAAGTCAGAAGGAATTGAATCAACAGTGTTAACATCAGGTGATAATGAGGCAGTCAAAACTCACAGTTAGAGAAATGTTCAAAAACAAAAACTAAAAATACATAAAAAATTGGTAGTCATTAACTATTGACATAAAATATGGATATCATGCCTGTTATTTGAAATAGAATTGATATGGTAGTCGTGCGCATGGGCATATGTTCTCCTACATCTTGCAACAAGGCTGATCTCATTGCTTGTAACCTACAGATTGTATAACCAAAGTTTTAGGAAGAAAATTGAGTATATAATAAAAGAGAGCATTCATTAGACAACGACAACTACAACTTGTCCGTTATAGGACTGCCTACTGATTGCCCGTGTGAACTTGCAGGCGTTTGAATGCACAATTCAGGCACTAAGGTTTGTAATCAACCAGGCTCCAAGGCTCTAAACCTCTGACAGAAAGTCAACACAAGTACACAATTTCAAATATACATGAAACTCACAGAACTATACTTGTAGAGAAAATTCATAGCGAATGTTTAAGTGCATTTGAGAATGGGTACCAGTTGACACTAAGTAAAAATTATTTTCACGTTCTAAATAACTAATTTAAATATTCAGCCATGATCAGAATCCTTTCACAGAATAAATCAAACTGAGAGAGAGTGAGAGAGAGAGCACATTAATTCCATTGATGTAGAACACACCCAAAAATAAATGGATCCTACGGAAACCTTGATACTGCAAGTGTAACTATAGCTTAGTTTAAGTACAACTACCACTGGTAATTGCAGTGAGGGAATGCCTGCAGGTGGAAAGGATCTGTCATTTTTCGAACAGTTATGAGATTGGTCCAGATAGCCCCCATTAGCAATATGCTGATTAGGGCTTGAAGAAATGCTTGAACAGGCAACACTTCCATTTGTAGCACCTATCAAAGGATCCACATTTGCTTCACAAATTTTCTTTACTTTCTTCTCTTTGACCTGTTTAATTAAATACTAAGCATTAAAATCATGGGACGAACAAAGGCATAAAAACCAATTCTCCACTCAAGAACTGGATGCTGGAAAGAAATCAAGCGATATAAAATCATATTTGAGAAAATCACAAGTAATAGCAGCTCACGCATATTTGAACTAACAAACACCTCCAATCAAGTTTTCCCCTGATTTAGATTACAATAAACACCAAAGCTTCACACCAAGCAGATCTACAACTTTTTTATAGGTAAGCAGATCTACAACTAACTTGCACAAGACCAATTTGCCTTACAAAGAGAAATGTAAACCATAAACTATAAACACAAGATCGGGTTGCAAGAAAAGGGAACAACAAAGCCCATGAAATATTGCATGTTAAGATATTGGAAGAAAAGAAAAACGAAAAAATCCAGATAGCAAGATCCTGTGCATTGAGAAATCAAGGCGTCAAATCCTTTGCATGCTAAGTACAAGATCCAGGTACCATGAACACAAGGCTGGATGTTCCATTTTACAGCTGTAACAATGAACTTAGAAGGCTGAAGTTATACAACTTTCTCTTACTGCCATGTGCAATGATTAAATAAAAATGAAATTGTTTATCTCACCTTCCAAAACTTAATGGTTTTGTCATTAGTGGACAAAAGAAAAGCGGCACCATTAGCTGTCTGGCACCACCGGATCTTATTGATTTTCTCCTCAATTTCCAGACTCTTGAGATAATCAAACTGAAAGGAATATGAGAATGCATGTATGTTAACAAGTCTAAAGATTTTTTTTATAATTTGTTTGTTTAATTATTTATTCATTTTGTTGTTTTATTTTTCCTTTTTGAAGGATGTTGGGTAGGGGGAAGTAAAAGAGTAGACATCAAGATGACCATTCACAACTTTGCTGTTAATATCTAGGGCATCGTATTCACAAAGACCAATCCTTGAATCTCATGGGCACACACAGAGAGGCAACAAACAGAAGTGGAAATAAATACCTCAGGTTCATGGCTCTGAAATTCAGTTTTGTAACGAAACTCTGGATGTCGAGTACCTGGATAGTCCATCCTCTCCAAATCTTTTCTATTTCCACCACGCTGCAAAATAAGTTGCAAAAGGAAAAGGTAAGAATATATTTGAATATTTTAAATAAATCAGCACTTGAAATTTTGAACATCACCTCTTTCACATCAGTTCTTTCAAATAACACCACCCTTCCACCACGGTCACCGGTAGCAAGGTGGTCACCACTTTTATCAAACTCGACTGCAGAGATTATATCAACTGGAAGTTAAAACAAAAAAGGCATATTAGAATATCTTAGGCCCATGTTCTAAAACTCGACCTCTTACAATTCGGAAACTCATCTATCTACGAAAACCAGTACTAAAATAACAGAGAAACAAATAAATCCATAGATATACCACAAGAGTAAATATAAGGTGCTCTATATCAATATTCTCCAGGACTAGAAATTAGAAGACAAGTTACAGAATATGGACAAATGCTGATTTAAGTCCATATTTTTCACTGAATAAAAAACTATTTGTGCAACAACGGTTATTTGAAATGTCAAATAAGCCTCCAAAAATCAAGAATAATAACATGCTCTAACTAATACTAAACTGATGACAGATACAATGACAGAGTCAACAACACATCAAATGCATGCATTTGAATTGTGTGGCAACAAGGGTTAGTGGCTTCACTAAACTTATTAAATGTTCCTAAAAATAGTATCTATCAATGCCATTCATAGGCAATCACAAGAATCTAGTTCAGTGTCTAACTGTCTGTTGTTCAGTTAATATATAGACTTCTTTATTTTTCATGTACGGGGTGATTCACAAAGAAGAACAGGGAAGAAGTAAAGCATGTTGACAAACAACTGGGGAAAAACTGTATTCTTGTAAAGGTAAAATATTTTGGATCAACTTATCTTATATGGTTTTGATACTATTTTTGAAGGATTTTATGCATGAAGTATATAATTCAAGTGATATCACTGTGAGGGATAGTAAATACGCGTTGTACTATTTTTCCTTTGACCGTGGTTTTGTCTCATTGGATTTTATTAGCAACATTTTTAATAAGGAGATTTTTGTAACGTACTCAAAATAATAATGTACTATTTGTGGTTTCAGTGGATTATTACTTACAGCCATGTGTTGCCAATATATGGCAAGGTACAGTAGCACAAGCAGAACTAAATCACAAAGAGATTTAGATACACACTGGAGTGAGGAATTTATAATTTTAAAGCTCAGAAACTCATCTTTTGAAAATCCAAATCAAGTTTGAATCATCCAAATAATGAAGTCTGTCTACATATGTTAACCTATACACTTCACAAACGACTTCCAAATTTATGTTCTCTGCTCTCGCCATAGGGACCCTTCTGAATGCCCATCGCACGAGCCTATTTTTGCATGAGAGAGATAATTGAAGTTACAAAATTGACATGTTGAAAATCCAACTCTCATGTGAAATACCATCCAAACAAACTCAAAAACCTTACATATTGCAATTTATCTGGATCTGTGGTTTTAGACCAGCCACTACTCAATACATCATGATTACAATAATCCATACGCTCGCCCACTCACCTTAATTGGTAAGATAATAATGAGTACAATGCACAAACAAATCTATGGATGAAACCTAATTGGGCGACATGGTCAATGTACAGTACATTACTAAACCACCTGTAAAAAATATAGTAATTTGAAATAGGAGCTAACCTTCACTTTAACTTGGAAGCAGATATAAGCTTAATTGTCACTCTTTTGTCTTTTTAACAACTAATATAAAAAAGACATAAAACACGGTTCAAACACTGCCAGGGCACGCCAAAAGGACAAACCTCATTTAAAACCTTCCCACAGTTCAGCCTTTGCACAGTTCTGACTACATTTGGAAACTCCTAGGCGGTTTCAACCTAGACAACATTGTAATCTTTTGGAAGCCGCAAATGATTTTACAATATGTCCTATGTTGCAGTACAGCTTTAACCCAAAATCACAAAAGGAATTGTCACAGAACTTCAACCAAAAATAACAAGAGGACTTTTCACATATCTATTGCATGAACATAATTACCATAACTGAAATTCAATAATCAAATAACCTCTAGCCCACGCCCAATACAAATGCTGGCAGTACAAATAAATCCTGAGGAGTAAATTCTCATATAATATATTCATCCCCTACCTATTCTCACATTCAGAGTGTAGAAAGCCAGCTATCACTTTGCACAAAAATAAAATCAACACGTGCAATTCAAGTTATGGGAGCTCTGGTTTTTTCAGGTCATGAAAGAAAAAAAGTAGTTTAAATACCCAACACGGTATTTACAGAGATCCAAAACTACAATATGGGATAAAATTCAACACAAAAACAAATGCATGTAGTGAGAAAAACCAGAACCAAACTGTATTTAACTTAATTGGGTCCGCACCTATACTAATTAACCCTCAAATTCTTAATCAAAATTGACATGCAAATCACTCGCTTAAATCGCCATCCTCGATCCAATTCATTTACATTAAGTCTACAAAAACCGAGTTAATTTCTACCAATTAACAATTCAAAAGCAGATAAAAAAAAAACCTCGTTTCCAATAGCCAAAAAGCACACAATTTCATCCATTCGTGTATTTATTTACACAGTCATTTCTCACCTTCTTGTACTTCTTCGCCGGCCGTCCGCTCACCAAACACCTGAGAGAATTTCCACTCGAGCGGCTGCGGTGGACCAGTCGGAGCTGCCGCTACTTCTCCCCCATCACCACCGTTCATTTTTCCCCCACTCTTTCTCCCAAAATTTAACAATCAATCAATCAAAACACAAAAAGATAAACTAAATGCCGTCTATTTTCACTTCAATAGATTGCCAGAATGAAAAATGATTAAAAAAACGATCTGGTCAGTATTAGGTCTAGAAATTTGAGAATCCGTCAGAGAAGAATATCGGAACAGCAGCTTCATGAAAAATGTTGGAGTCAGATTCAACCATTTCTGAATTTGTACACATATACAACATCGATTAGCACAAAAGAGGATCCACACTATCTCTATATACATACAGATTGCGCAGAAAAACGGGAAAGTTCACTGTATCAAACCGCTCTTATTTTTCTCTCACTACAGCACTATTTTCTTTCTTTCTCGCTCTCTGTCTAAAAGCTTTATCAATAATAATGCTGCTAACACAATTCTCTCTCTACAAATTATTTTTATATTTTCTTTCCTCGGGACCCACTACCATACCTCTGTATTGCAATCTACGAAATCATACTTTTGCCTGAGATTTCTTACCACAAAACGTCACTCATGTCTTTAGTGCGCACAATGTTAGTAAGGTTGTGTTTGATCCACGTGATTTTAGGAGAATGTGTTTTGAAATAATGGATTGAAGGAAAATGTATGGTTAAAAAGAAAGTAAAAATTATTGATGTGTAGAAAATATTATTTTATTGAAAAATGTGTAATTAAAAATAAGTAGAAAAATGAAAATTTTAATGAGACTCAAACATGGGCTAAGTTTCAATTTTTTACATTTTCATTCATATTTTCTCGTTTATGGTGTGTTTGATCTGCATTATTTGGGCAGAATGTATTGTAAAATAGTAGATTGATGAAGAATATGTGGTTTAAAAAGAAGGAAAAGTTATT
>CAIGRH010208364.1:0-10194 GCA_903798295.1 Fraxinus nigra | reverse complement strand
TTGGACAATTTGCGAACTTATCAAGATTCATTCTTGTGGCGTTCAAATCAATCAAGTGAGATTCTCAAATATTCAATCAAAAGGGTCAACATTTGTTTTGTTTGTCGTTTTGATTCATTATTTCCGAATCAAATCCCAAAACTTTGATTACATGACTTTCTTGGATTCGATTTCAATTTCGTTGTGGATTTTGTAGTTCTTCGCTACGCGGGATCATATTAATTGGTATCAGAGCTTACGTTTCAAAATCAAGGTTATATCTTTTTTTTCGTTTGAGTCGTTATTTCCTTTTCACGCTCTTCTATGTGAGTCTTTTGATCCGTAATTTTTTCATCAAAAAAATTAAAAGTTTTTTTTTGTGCTCATTTTGTGTCCAAATCAACTTTCGTTTTTTTGCCAGCGTCATAGTTGAATTCTGAGTAAAAAAATTCAGAAAATTTAGAAAAAAATTCTGTGAAAAGTCAAACTAAAAAAATGTTATTATTTATCTCGGAAATTGCCGGCCAATAACTCTATATATTGTGTCAAATTCAAAACTACCTTTTTTTAAAAAAAATTCAAATTTCATTCCAATCTTCTAGTTCAATTCCCTTTCTTTCTTGAGTCTTCAAAATTTCCAAAATTTCACTCAAAATCCCGATTTGAATTCTATCAGAATAGTTCCTGGGAGTTTGAACTGAGTTATACACGAGCGTACAATTGTGAGGCAGAAATAAATTTTAGATTTAGGATGTTGGGCCGAGACAACAACCAAACCAACATGTTGGATGACATGATATGTAGGTTTGAACGGTTATTTGAAGATGTGCGAGATATATTGGGTAGACAAGACACAGAGCTTGTCAACTTGCGTAAGGGAGTTCCATACACACAGACAGGGTAGGCGGGAGCCTAGGATGGAGCTGCGTGAAAAATATGATTATGAGATTGATGTGGATGAGGAAACAGTAATCGATGATGAAATGGGTAGGATAAGAAATAGAGGAGCTAGACTTGAACGAGTGGGTAGAAACCTAGTTGGAGACGAGGTTAATGAGAATATGGGCAACATAAAAATGTCCATTCCACCATTCAAAGGAAGGGGTGATCCGGAGACTTAATTGGAGTGGGAAAAAAATGTTGAATTGATCTTTGACTGCCATAACTATTCAGAGAAGAAGAAGGTGAAGATAGCGGTCATTGAATTCACCAACTATACAATCACTTTGTAGGATCAAGTGGTGACAACGAGGAGGAGAAATAGGGAACGACCGATCAATACATGGAAGGACTTGAAAGCTATCATACGGAAGAGGTTTGTACCTAATCACTACTACCAAGAGCTTTATCAAAAACTACAAAGCCTCTACCAAAGATCGAAGAGTGTGGAGGACTATCACAAAGAGATGGAGTTGTTAATAATTAGTGCGGATGTGGAGGAGGATAGGGAAGTCACTATAGCCCGATTTTTGAATTATTTGAATAGGGATATAGCTAATGTCGTAGAGTTGTAACATTATGTGAAGCTAGAAGACATGTTACATATAACTATGAAGGTGGAAAGGTAATTGAAGAGGAATGGGACAACTAGCTATCTATCGGGTTCTTCGTGTTCTAATTTTTCTTGGAAACCAAAGTGGGATAACAACAAGGGTGGTGAGACTGTTTCAAAAGGTAGGACTGAGCTACCACAGGGAAATGAGGAAGTTGCTAGTAAGGCTATACCCAAGGTGGATTCCCAACCATTTATGAATCGAGATATCAAGTGCTTAGGTGTTTAGGGTCGGGACATATTGCTTCTCAATGTCCAAACAAAAGGGCGATGATTTTGCAGGATACGAGAGTGATTATGAAAGCATGCCAAAATTGGAGGAGACTAGTGATGGAGGTAGAGTGGAATATGCTGTTAGTGAGTTATTGGTCACGATGCGAGCTTTTAACACTCAAATTAAGGTGGATGACTTGGAGCAGCAAAGAGAAAATATTTTCCATACACAGTACCACATCAATAATAATGCATGTAGCATGATTATTGATGGTGAGAGTTGTACAAATGTAGCTAGCACTAATCCGATGGAAAAATTGGGATTAACCATGCTTAAACACCCTATGCCCTATATGTTATAGTAGTTGAATGAATGTGGGGAAGTTAAGGTGAATAGAATGGTATTGATAAATTTTTCAATTGGTATTTATCATGACGAAGTATTGTGTGATGTAGTACCTATGCATGCAGATCATATCTTGTTGGGGAGACCACGACAATACGATAGAAAGGTAATACATGATGGGTATAAAAATAGGTACATTTTTGTCAATGGTGGAAAGTCTATTACACTTGCACCATTGACACCGACACAAGTGTATGAAGACCAAATCAAACAGAAAAATGAGGAATAAAAGAAACGAAAATAGTTAGAGGAAAGAAAGAAAACGGTAAGCAAGAGAGCAAGAGAGAAAATAGTGAGGTGGCTAAGAGTGAGGAAAAAAAGAGTAGAGCCACAAGAGAGTGAAGAAGAAAATAGAGAGGTGGCTAAAAAAATAATAGAGCCACAAGAGAGAAAAGAAATAGAGAGTGAAAAGAAAAATAGAGCAGTGGCGAAAAGAAAAGTGGAACCACAAGAGGGAAAATAAAAAAAGTCTTTGGAGAGAAAAGAAAAGTCAGAAGTGAGCTTATATGAAAAAGAGAGTGAAATTGAGGGGAGATAGTGAGAACTAACAAATCCTTCCCTAGTTTGGCTATTTCTGTCTTGCAGAATTTTGAAGACTTGGTCTATGAGAACAAGCCTATTGGGATACCACCCAATCCGAGCATTGAGGATCAACTTTTGCTTGAAACTAACCAATCCCACCATCGTTTGGTTATTTCATTATTATAGGAGGTTGGATATGTGTTCCTAAGGAGACAAAGAAGCTTCAAGGGCAATGTAAGGAGTTCATATGCAGTGGGCTGAATCTCAAGGGGATATGAAGGAAAACATGAGTTCATGTGCAGTGTCATTGCTACTAGTACCTCGGAAGGATGAGACATGGAGGATGCGCGATGACTCACCAATGGTAAGGTATCATCATTCCATACATAGGTTAGATGATAGTTTAGCATGTAGAAATAATTTTTCACTTGGATTATGTAATTTTAATCTCACAACTACACCTAAATTAGATGATATACTTGATGATTTGTATGGGTCTTATGTTTTTTGTAAACTAGATTATAAGATTAACTATGAAATTTATAAGTGGTTAGTTAGGCCGTTTGAACTCACTAGTCAATCTAATATTTTCATGGGATTAAATAATTGTTTATTGCGTGCATTCATAGGAAATTTTTTATTAGTTTATGATAATTTAGTATATTGCAAGGGTCTATGTGTGCTTGTTAAATTGAGAGGTCACANATTATGTAATTTTAATCTCACAACTACACCTAAATTAGATGATATACTTGATGATTTGTATGGGTCTTATGTTTTTTGTAAACTAGATTATAAGATTAACTATGAAATTTATAAGTGGTTAGTTAGGCCGTTTGAACTCACTAGTCAATCTAATATTTTCATGGGATTAAATAATTGTTTATTGCGTGCATTCATAGGAAATTTTTTATTAGTTTATGATAATTTAGTATATTGCAAGGGTCTATGTGTGCTTGTTAAATTGAGAGGTCACATGTTACGTGATGATACCATAGTATGTGGTAAGGATTTAGATGTGCTAATAAATATTTGAGATATATTGTTCTTAATCTACATAACTACTTGTGGAAAATTGGATGGAATGTGTTAGGAACTAATTTGAGACTTCTACTACTTCTTACAAATGTTTTGATATGGTTTATGGTTTTAATCCTCTAATTTTGTCGGGTTTAATCGCTTTAACTATTGATGTAAGTGGTAACTTAGATGGAAAACAGGAGATTGTTCTTGAAATGTCTCAAACTTGCAAAATGGCGCATTCGAGGCATGTACGATTTGATCCAGGCGATGGTGATTGGTTGTACATACGAAAGAGGCGGATACGAACCCAAATGAGGTCCAAACTACATCCAAGAGGAGATGACCAATTCCATGTCATTGCCATGATTAAGAACAATGGCTACAACTTGAACTTTCAGGGTAACTATATTATAATTCCTATCCTCGACATTTCTAGTGTTGCTTCGTTTGATGCAGGTACAGATTCAAGGTCGAATCCTTTCGAAGAGAAAGGGGATGATGTGATCCAAGAAATGCAACAAACTTAAAAAGATCCAGTTCAACTTGAAGAGAAACCAAAGACATGGATAGCAAAAAGGGGTTAGGGTTTCAAAGAACCCAAAAACTCATTTTACACAAGGAAATAGGAATTAAACTACCATAACTGATGAGCTTGTAAATTAAAACTACTACTCTTCTACCAATATAAAATACAAATCTTCTAACAATGCACATATTTCGCACGTAAAATACAACTTTGATTTACGCTTACATATAAATATCAATCAAATATTTCAATTAACACTTATATATATAAAGGGAGAGAATTATAATTTGAGAGAAAAGATCACAAATTAAACCCTTCATTAATTCAACAAATTGCTTATGCATAACAACTTATATTAATTATATAATTGAAACAAAATAAATACTTCAATATAATCTTTCATCATCAATCTAGAACATGAAGTTATTTAATTGTTATCCTTAAGTTGACACACGGGGCCTAAACCTCTTGAGCCAAACAAGTTTGTTTCGAATGGCAAAAGTCAAAACTTCCCAACCTTGCATTATAGCATCAGGCATGTGTGGGGTTGTGAACACAACTTTTCCAAATTCTCCACTCCTGTGTATGTACACATACTGCACACAATTCCTATCTATCCTAATGAGAGAGAGAGAGAGAGAGAGAGAGAGAGAGAGAGAGAGAGAGAGAGAGAGAGAATGGGTCTGGAATTCTCGAGTTAAGAACTATAGTTCCATCAAGAAGATTGAATAAGAAAAAGAAAGAAAAATAGAGAAGAAAACTGAAACCAAGAAGAAAGAATTCTGCAATATTATTCTTGAATTAAAATGAGTACATCAGTCAAGTATATAAAGGAAAATTACGTCATCAGTTAGAACAACCTATCAATAGAATTAACTATATCAACAGCATTAACTACGCAACTGAATTTATCCAGCTATCCTAACTGAATCTAACTACCATGCCAGCAAAGCTGATTTTTTTGCCATCCGGTTGCTGACTTGGTTGCTGTAGAAGAAGAGGCTAAATCTGCTGCATCAGTTGAAGGGGTTGAATCTGTATCGTAAGATTCTCCCTCAAGAGGGGCATGAATGTTCAAGATGCCCATCTTGGAGATATGTCTATGAAACAAGGTAGAACCAAGGGGTTTTGTTAAGATATCTGCCGCTGATGTTGTGTAGGAACATGGATGATTTTAATTAGTCCAGATTGTAGTTTCTCCCGAACAAGGTGACAATCTATCTGAATATGTTTGGTTCTTTCATGCTGGACAGGATTATGAGCAATAGAGAGGGCTGATTTGCTATCAGTATACAAGAGTACATGTTGAGAATGATGAACGACCAAATCTTTTAAAAGATAAACAAGCCATTGGACCTCACAAGCTGTAGAAGCTATGGCCCTCTATTTCTAGGAAATTAAGGAATTACCAATGAACACAGCAAAACCAATAACACTTCGCCTAGTATCAATGCAACATGCCCAATCACTATCACTGTAAGCTTTGAGATGTAGATCTGAATTTTTAGGAAAGAATAAGCCTTGGCCGGGGGTAGCTTTAATGTACCTGAGAACCCTGTAAGCTGCATCCAAATTGGATTGAGCATGTTTATATATAAACTGGCTAAGGACCTGGACAAATAGGCCAAGTTAGGTCTAGTTATGGTGAGATATATCAATCTACCAATGAGTCTTTTGTAAATTGAGGGATTCGACAATAGACTAGAGTCCCCTGACTTCAGTTTGAGAGTAGACTCCATTAGGAATGCTACTGGTTTGCAACCAGAAAAACCTGAATCTTCTAATATGTCTATGGCATATTTTCTTTGGCAAAAGCTGATTCCTAATTGTGATCTTGCAACCTCCAATCCAAGTATATACTTTAATTCACCTAATTCCTTGATTGTGAATTGATCATCTAAGAATTTCTTCAGAACTTGGATTTCATAAAGATTGTCACCGGCAAATAAGACATCATCAACATAAACCAAAAGGACCATAATGAATCAGTGTAGTTTGATGAAATAGTGAAGAATTGGATTTGGACTGTTGAAATCTATATGATATAAGACTGGTAGTTAGTTTTGCAAACCATTAGCGAGAAGCTTGTTTAAGTCCATACAAGCTTTTATTTAATTTACAAACCAATGAAAAATCTTGAGTGGGATAACACTGAGGCAACCTCATATAGAATTCCTCATGTAAGTCTCCATGCAAGAAATCATTGTTGACATCTAACTTGTCTAAGAACCAATTATTTACTGCTGAACATCCAAAAGCACCCTAGTAGAAGTTAACTTGGCAACATGAGAAAAAATATCAAGAAAATCAAGACCTTCTTATTGGGTGTATCCTTTAGCAACCAGTCGTGCTTTATATCTTCCCACAGTATCATCTGCTTTGAATTTGACTTTATAAACCCATTTGCATCCAATGGTATGTTTGTCATGTGGAAGTTGCATGAGGTTCCACGTATTATTCTTTTCAAGAGCTTTGATTTCTACATTCATTGCTTCTTATCAGTGTGGAAACTTGATGGCTTGGCCATAATATTTTGGTTCAAAAACATTAGAAATTGATGTAATAAAGCTATATGTTTAGGAGCTAAATGATTTGTTGAAAGGAAATGAGATATGGGATAAGGTTTACTTGATGCACAAGGTCTGGCTAGCATTGTAGAGGACTATATTGCCATGAAAGAAGAGGGTAAATCACATTCATAATTATCCAGATGAGATGGTAGATGTCTGGTTCTAGTAGACCGCCTGTGAAAGGGTTGAAGAGAACAACTAGGTAGATTAATGTCTGATAACTTATGAGAGTTTGAATGGGGACTAAAATTGGAATTGTCTGGCAATGATGGTTGAGTAGTATGATCGGAATTTGTACCAGTAGGGACTATTTCTGAGCTAAGTGGAGTAGGAAAGGTGTTAGGTGCTGGTCCTTAGGTCGTTTGTGGTGTGGAATAATACATAGGCTCAGGTATAGGAAATATGTGTTGATTTTTAGTTGAGTGAGGCGATGAGATTAGTTTGTAGGGAAATGAATTTTCATGAAAGATTAAATTTCTGCTAATAAAGATCTTATGAGTTTGTAGGTCATATACTTTGTAACCTTTGTATCCAAGGGGATATCCAAGAAATACACACTTGGATGCTCGAGGGGAAAATTTTGTTCTATGAACATTAAGTGTGGATGCATAGCAAAGACAACCAAAGGTTTTGAGATGGTCAAACTCTGGTGGCTTTTGGAAGAACATTTCACAAGGAGTTTTATTACCAAGAATTCGTAATGAAATACGGTTTATGAGGTGAGCGGTTGTAAGTATGCACTCACTCCAAAAGGTAAAGGGGTACATTTGATTGAAATAGGAGTGCTCTGGCTATTTGTAAGATAAATTGGTGGTTTCTTTCCACCACTCCATTTTGTTGGGGTGATTCCACACAACTTCTTTGATGTAGGATTCCATGTGAACTATAGAAATTTGGCATGATAAATTCTCCACCATTATCAGATCTAATGGACTTTATCTTGGTATTGAAGTGTGTAAGGGCCATTTGATAAAAAAAAAAAATTGATATGACCATGAGTTTCAGATTTGGACTGCATTATGAAAACATATGTGCATCGTGAATAATCATCAACTACAATGAGGAAAAATCTGTAACTATTGAAGGAATGTTCACTAAATGGACCCCAAATATCACAATGAACTAAATCAAAGATTTTATTTGACATTGATTCACTGATAGGAAAAGGTAGCTTCTTTTGTTTTGCTAGAGGACATATTTCACATATATGTAAATTGTTACAAGGTATTTGAGAATCAATGTGTGGAACTTTGGACATTCTTGCATTGGATATGTGACCAAGTCTGAGATGCCATAGGTTATAGCTTGCATGTTGAGAAGTATTGACTGTTGGACTGCTGACACGCTGAGATGCAAGAGGTTTATTATGAACAATTAAGAGTTGATATAGCCCTCTTTTTCTTTAGCAAAGCCGTCATCTTCAAGGTGGACAGATCCTGTACAAAGTAATGAGAAGCGGAAAATATCACACAAACATTGGAAGATTTGTTAGTTTAGAAACTGATATAAGACTAAATGAAAAAGAGGGTACACAGAGAACATTATCAAGTGTTAAATTATCAGAAATTTGAACTTTTCCAATGTGGCTGACTGGCATAGAAGTACCATTTGGTAGATGAACATTAGTATATGAAGTTGAATCAATGGAAGTGAAAAAGGCTAGTGAGCAGATCATGTGATATGTTGTTCCTGTATCAATTATCCAAGAAATGACTTTTGGTTTGAGATGGGCTGTATTACAAAAGGAAATACCTGTTGTGATGGTGGGTGCTGACTTGGTGGGTGGATTTTGCTATTTTTGGCAAAAGCTAAGAATTGTTGGTAGAGATCTTGATTGAATAAAGTACTTGGTCCCCCATCATTTTCAGATTGATCTGATGTCACATCATGAGCAACAGGAACTCAGATTGCATTCGTGATCCTCTAGGTCCTTTCCAACCAGGAAGATAGCCTATAAGTTGGAAACACTTACCGGCAATGTGATTTAGATAACCATAGTGAGTGCATTTGGGCTTCTTTTTATCCTTCCAGGATGGAGGTCTATTAGATGTTCTAGTGAGCTGTCTTGCTATCATTGCAGTCGAATATGGGAATGAGTGATTGTGCATGTCTCGTTGGCTTTCTTCATGAAGGAAAAGTGTATATACTCGGGCTAGTGATGGAATATGAGAAGTTAGGAACATTTGGCTTCTCAATATAGAATAAGATTTATTGAGTCCAATGAGAAATTTCATAACAACATCTGATTGCTGGATGTCAGAAATGCTACGTAATATATTGCAAGTGCAGCTAGAAAGTACTTCACAGTTGCATTTAGGCAGGGTTCTACAGCTAATATACTCATCCCATGTGGCTTTGAATGAATTGTAGTATACAGTAAGTGATTGTGAACCTTGAGAAATGGAACTGAGAGAATTTTCCAAGTAGTATACTCTAGGGCCATCACTACGAATTACCTGGTCTTAAGTTCATTCCAAACTTCACATACAGATGAAATATACATCAAGCTTTGACGAATCTCCTTATTGATTGAATTTAATAACCAAGACAACATAAGATCATTAGCACGGACCCAACAATTGTATATAATTAACACTAGAAGATGGATTTGGTATTGGCAATGAACCATCAATGAAGGCTGCTTTGTTATTTACACTCAATGCCATAGAAATTGAGTGGCTCTAAGATGTATAATTATCTCCATTAAAAACTTTAGAAACAATTAAGGCACCAGGATTATCAATAGGATGCAAAAAATAGTGACTTGTTGGATCATCTGCTGGATTGAAAAGAGAATTTTGTCATGATTCGAATTAATTCAGAAATGAAGAAGATGAGTGTTCATTTAGTAGAAATCGGGAAATTAGATCCCTAAATAGTAGAAGCTTAATTGAAGAACAAACGCCCTGATACCATGTGGAATTCTCGAGTTGAGAACCATAGTTCCATCAAGAAGATTGAATAAGAAAAAGAAAGAAAAACATAGAAGAAAACTGAAACAGAGAAGACAGAATTCTGCAATATTATTCTTGAATTAAAATGAGTACATCAGTCAAGTATATAAAGGAAAATTACATCATCAGTTAGAACAACATATCAATAGAACATTAACTACCCAACTGAATTTATCCAACTGTCTTAACTGAATCTAACTACCATGCCAGCAAAGCTAAATTTATTATCATCCGATTGCTATAGAAGTGTTGGAGATATTACACCGATAATGTGCATATTATATTAATCAAGAACATTTTCGTTAAATCGAAATATCATTCGACTTACCGAAATCTGATTTGAGAAGACAAATTAGTAAATTACCGACTTCGAATATAAGAATGTGGATTCATCACTTCCCAGTCTTGAACGCACCCCTCTTTAATTCAAACATTTCAATAAAACACAT
>CAIGRH010208358.1:0-10201 GCA_903798295.1 Fraxinus nigra | reverse complement strand
CATTCTCTTTTTTCTACTCATTTTTAATCACACATTTTTCATCACATCGATAACTTTTTTTTTTTAACTATACATTCTCTATCAATTTACTAATCGAGAATACATTTTTCCAAGATAATGTAGTTCAAACACACCGTCTCCTTGTTTGGTACACATTAAAATTCTCATTCTCATTTTTCTACTTATTTTCAACCACACATTCTTCAATAAAATAATATTTTTCATCAAATAAATAATTTTTCCTTATTTTTTAATCACACATTCTCCATTAATCTACTATTTTAAAATACATTCTTCTAAAATAATGTATGTATTGAATTTTATGACGAACTTTAGTATTTGTATCCTCAAACTTTTGGATAAGTGAACATTTGGGTGTCCTACTTCACTAGTACTCATTTTGTGAACGGTTGATAATACAGTACAATCTCAATAAAATGATAATATTAGAATTGAGTTATTACTTTGAGGGGATAATTAATTTGTCAACTTATTAATTTATCGATAGATTATGTCAAATTTTTTTAATCCATGTTACAAATATGTGATGAATATTCAGAGCATTTTGAATGTTGTTAGTGAAAATAATATAATGATAGAATGTCTATTAATGAAAAGATTATTCAAAAGATAATTATTCAAGGGGACTATAAGATCTTTATTTTAATTTTGTATTACGAAAATTAATTGAGGACTCAAATGATAACTCATGCAAAAATCGAAAACCCCCTATGCCAATTTATGTTTGTATCAAGGGTCAACCATTTTATGCACGAATATTCGGCGGATCTCCTAACGGCGTTAATTTTATTTCATTTCAGTGGGTCCCGCTATGCACGTGATCTGAGTCAGCATGTGTCACTCTATTTTATCCCACACCAATTTATGTGAAAGAATACAGTGCATGCGACCTCAACTGGCTTTAAAAAAAATTGGTCGCCATGAATTTAAGACTGGCAGGCTGTTACGATTTTGGAAGTCAAATGATTTGTGCTAATGACTATTTAGTGTCTGTTTCACGTCCATTAATTTATTTATAGTGAGTTGTAAGATGATTTTTAACCACACATAAGGCTGGACAAACACTCGAATCGAGTTGGACAGAACTGAACTCGAACCGAACATGATCGAACGAATGGTTCTTCATAAGTTAAATACCCGAACGAATATCTGAATCGAGAATCGATGGATTTGGATCGGTTCTCGATTCTAGACCAAGAATCGAAAAACCGAATAAGAATCGAATCTAAATAATTTTTAAATTTTTATATTGAATTAATTAAATTATTTTAATTTTTTTCTAAATAAATTAACAAATTAATTAAACAAATTAGCCAAATCCAGCCAAATTAATTTTTTGTTAGCCTAACATTTGGGATTTATCATTCCCACTCTCATTCCAAATTCATTTGGTAAGCAGCGCTAACTCCCGTGTAAACTCAAATCATTTGATAATTTTAAAACATACATTCTCATTTCCAAATCGATTTTGAAGCTCCTTCATTTCACCGGCGGTGATAGTTACTGATTAAATCAAATAGTTGTTAAGTATTACAAATAATTAAATATATTTTATTTTTATAACTTTTAATTTATATGCTGACTGCTGAAGCAAATGAATTATTGATATGGATCATCGATATTTTAATATTAGCATCCACTTTTTGGTATTTGTATATATTGAATTAATCTTATTGAGCAACTTGTTATTTATATGTTTTTAAACTGTGTTACGTTAATTTGTAAAAGTTACAATGAACATGTCATTAGTTGTATTTATGTAGTGTTGCTGTAAATGTTAAAAAAATCAATTATGATGCAGAACTGAATCCGAACGATTCTATAATTATATTTGGACCTAATGATTCCATTTATTAAATACTCGAAAATTTTTAGTCGATTCGATTCGGTTCGGTTTTGACATATTCACGTAATAAAATATTATATACGTATACCAATTTTTTTCTACTTTGCAACTATACATTCTTCTAAAGATACTATTCAAAATTCTTTTTTTCCTACTATAATTAGGGTGTCCGTGGGTCGGTTCGGTTCTATTCGATTCCAAAATTTTCGGGTATTTAATAAATGAAATCGTCGGGTCCAAATATAATTATGGAACCGTTCAAGTTCGGTTCCGTACCATAATTAAATTTTTTAACATTTACAGCAACACTACATAAATATAACTAATGACATTTCATTCGAAACTTTTACAAATTAACATAGCCCAATTCAAAAATATATAAATAACTAGCTGTCGAATAACATTATTTCAATGCATACAAATACCAAAAAGTAGATATTAATATTAAAATGTCGGTGATTCATATCAATAATTCATTTGCTTCAAGTAGTCTGTCTGCATAAAGAAAATGAAATATAAATTAAAATCACTACATAAATATAACTAATGACATTTTATTCGTAACTTTTACAAATTAACGTAGCTCAATTCAAAAATATATAAATAACTAGCTGTCGAATAACATTAATTCAATGCATACAAATACCAAAAAGTGGATATTAATATTAAAATATCGGTGATCCATATCAATAATGCATTTGTTTCAAGCAGCGTACCTGTATAAAGAAAACGAAATATAAATTAAAAGCTATAAAAATAAAATATTCTTAAGTATTTGTATTACTTACCAACTATTTGATTTAATCATCAATTGCTTGACTTGCCATGGTAAAAAACTCAACAAGCATAATTGAAAAAACACAANCGGTTCCGTACCATAATTAAATTTTTTAACATTTACAGCAACACTACATAAATATAACTAATGACATTTCATTCGAAACTTTTACAAATTAACATAGCCCAATTCAAAAATATATAAATAACTAGCTGTCGAATAACATTATTTCAATGCATACAAATACCAAAAAGTGGATATTAATATTAAAATATCGGTGATCCATATCAATAATGCATTTGTTTCAAGCAGCGTACCTGTATAAAGAAAACGAAATATAAATTAAAAGCTATAAAAATAAAATATTCTTAAGTATTTGTATTACTTACCAACTATTTGATTTAATCATCAATTGCTTGACTTGCCATGGTAAAAAACTCAACAAGCATAATTGAAAAAACACAATTAACAAACACAAATAAACTAAAAAATATTTAACTAATAAGATTTATTAAAAAAATATGAAATGATCTATGATTTATTTAAAATTAAAATTAAAATTATGAAATGGTCTGATTTATTTAATTAATTTGTTAATTTATTTAGAAAAAATAAATTAATTCAATAAAAAATTATTTAGTTTCGGTTCTTCGATTTTTGGTCTAGACTCGAGACCTAACCCAAACCCATCGATTCTCGATTCGGGTACTCATTCGAGTATTTAACTTATGAAAAATCGCTCAATTCGATTCGGGTTCATGACTTTTGGACACCCCTAACTATAATGGTTGTCAAACATGTTTTTTTAATGATTATTAGTTTATAATAATTTAGTGGACACTGATTGTTTATTAATTATTCAATACAAGAGATTTGCTAATTTCAATAATCTCACGAGGTCCCTAGGTCAAGACGAGACAATTTTGTGAATTTTTTATAGCACACTTTGATACAATAGAATGATGTTATAAAAGAAAATGATGCATGAGATATGTATTTAAAACGTAACGGGTAATGGCTCCAACAATGCTTTGGGTATAAACCAAAATTTGCTACTCTCTCATAATTCCAAAAACGGCAACAAAGGTTCCTAAGCTTCAACCCATGTTGCTCGTAGTGCCTTAGGACGGTGTCCTGAAGTATACAATCCACGAGGTGTCGTCTTGTTAATTTTCAAATTTTCTTAAGATTTTAACTATTTCGTATGTAGAAACTACGCTATGAAAATCAAGTCAACAATAGAAGGAAAGAGAAGATTCGAACCACATAATTTGAGGACAGGAAATATGTTTCGTAGGTTGTGTTTTTTGTGGTCTATTACCAATTCATGATTCAACAAGGCGTGTGGCTCTCCCGATAACTCCACCCCCTCTCCACTACAAGATTATCCAATGTTGTACTCCCAACCACATAATTCCATTCAAAATTATCTAGTACTGCTGATACACACACTCCCATTAAGTACTCTCCCATTCTTCACTAAAAATTGTGAGCCAAAAAAATGTCAGCAGCCATTGTTGCAGGTGCCTCCTCTTCCTGCTCTGCTGCCTTCACCAGAAACCCATCTGCCAAATCGAACTCAAACTCACTGGTTCCTCAATATCAGGTATGGTTTTGCTGGGTTTTATGCTATTAATTTGTTTATATTGATCTAAGAAAATTATACCTGTTTTGTGTCTGATGAAAGTCTTCATTCTTGAACGAAATCAGAAAACCAATTTCCATGGGCTTTCAATTCAAGATGCGAAAATGGTAATGTTCAATTCTTTGGTTTATGAGAGCAAGAGCAGTGGTGGAAATGTGAGGAAAAGGGGGCTTGAGATTACAGCCAGAACTGCTGCTGCAAAGAACATTGAGGTTGAAGTTGACAAGCCGTTGGGACTGACTTTGGGGCAAAAATCAGGTGGTGGAGTTGTAGTCACCGTGAGTTTCTAATTCTCTTTCCACTTTTAGATACACATTTGTTCATGATTTTGAGTGTGATGATAATCACTTGTAATGAGAACTTTTTTGAGTCAAGGTTGGAAAATACTAAGCCTGTGTTTGAGCCCCATTTTTTTGTTGAAAATAAATTGTATAAATTATAATAGTGAATTTCTGGAGAATATGTAGTTAAAAGTAAGAAATTTTTTTGGATCTATTTGTAAAATATTTTACGAGTAGAATGTGGTGTTGAAAATGAGTTTGAAAAAAAAAATGAGTTTTTAGATAATGGGGCAAGGCCTATATTCAATCAATATAAAGTTGAAAGATTTGACCTTGAAAATTCAAAATGAGAGCTAAATAGAGTGTGATTTTTTGAAAACTGATGAAGCATTGAAATAAAAATTTAACATGTATACTTTCAGAAGGCATGCCCCCATGTGTTGGTGCCACGCTCTATTTGAAAGCCACATATTGTTTTTCCGGGTCTTGTCTTTGACACAGGGTGTGGAAAATGGTGGGAATGCTGCAAAAGCAGGACTCAAAGTTGGGGACCAGGTGCTCTACACCAGCAGCTTCTTTGGCGATGAACTCTGGCCTGCTGATAAGCTCGGATTTACAAAAACTGCCATTCAGGCGAAGCCTGATTCTGTTTACTTTGTTGTTAGCAGGTTAATTTCACATTTTTGCAAATTTCCTTCAGTATTTGGATTCTTCTATTGCAGTAGCGTGTTTAACTTTCATGCTCTTCTACCTGCTTCAATATCCTTGTCTTTATTTCTTCTCTAGATGTTAGAACACTTATTTTACTGATTGCATAATGTTGAAGATTAGTCCTTTATATTAATTCAATAGACGATAACAGGTCGCACGAGCCATTAACATTAATTCAAACCCGACCCGATTTATATAACATGTACAAGTATTTGGATTCCAGAAGCAAAGGTTATTTATACAACTCTAAGCTGACAATTTTGAAAGTGGGTTTCCAAATTTTTTTCTCATCCAACTACCTTTGGGCTTTGGAGAAAGTTGAAAGGAATTTTCAGGAATAGAAGCTCATAACTATTCCTTATCATTCTTTCAAATGTATGTATTTAATTTATCTGACTCAAGATTTTGTTTCGTGAATTCAAAAGGTTAAATGGCATTTCACTGTGTGTGATTGAGTTAAGAAGTATGGTCTTTTATCACTCCCTCCATCCATGTATTGCTTTTCTCTGTGTGTTTTTTTGGTCAGATTTCAGAGAAAAAATTTATATACTCCATATGGATAGAATTTTTTTCCAAATTTCTGTGTCATTCATTTTTTAGGTGTTTGCCCTGATCTCTGTTGAAAAGGTTAAATGGCATTTCAGCGTGTGTGATAAAGTACTTCCTCCGTTCATGTGTATTGCTTTTCTCTACGTGCTTTTTTTGGTCAGTTTTCAGAAAAAAAAAATAAAAAATTATATACTTCCGTTTGGAAAAAAATTTGTCATATTTCTTTGTCATTCATTGTTTAGGTGTTTGCCCAGAGTGCTATTGAAAAGGTGATATGAATAGGCGTATGAGGATGTTACATCAAAGCAATTCTTAAACAATTCTCATGATATTTTTTTTCCACTTTGAGGAATCCCTTAGCTCTTCAAATTTGTTCATATGGATTATCTGCAAAAGGAACTACTGTACATGGGAAACATGGCAGGTCAAAAAGAACGACCAAAATCTTAAAATATACTCGTAATAAAAAATATTGATTTCTCCTTGTTTACTCCTGAATAGTACTTAGAAACTTCCCTTTGTATTGCATGAAGTAAATTCATCTTATGGAAGACTTGCAACATCTCACTTGTTCCTATTCTTTGTTTTTGAAGCCATTAGAAGTTACAGTTCTGTCAATTCGCTCTTAACCAGATGATCTCAGAAATATGTTCGTTGGCTCTATTTAATTCTTAGCAGGGAGATATTTATTTATGAAAAATTAACTGACCTTTTAGTGAATAGTTCCCAAACGAATAGCGAACTACAAACATGATAGTTTTTTCCTAGTTTATGTATTCAAGATGTAGCCAAATGCTGCTGAAATCATTTAACCCTTGGAAGCTTTCTATGTTCAGTCTTCCTATGTACAAATTGTAATGAGAATTTGCAATTTTTCTTTCCTGCTGGATGATCTAAGCTAAATTTATACAAGGCTATGATCATAAAGGGATGTATCTATAAAATTTAGCTATATAATTCAGTACAATGCCAACTTTATGCCGCTTCGACGATGCTTGTATGGAGTACTAAGCCCAAAATCTTACTTGTGTGTGATGTGATAAGGCATATAAAATTGGCCACGCTTTATGCCTGGTAATCTTTAAATCATCTTTCTATACAGAGGTGCTGAGGTTGATGTCAAAAGACTACCGAAACGTCCAGCTCCTCCACGCTTTGGTCGGAAATTAACCGAGTCTCAAAAGGCAAGGCTTTCTGCAGCATCGTAAGCTTTTTCTTACATGTATTTTCTGTTTATCTCAGTGAGTAAATGGGTTCAATCATTTTCAGGCTCGTGCAACTCACATATGCATTGATTGTGGATTCATATACACCTTGCAAAAACCTTTTGATGAGCAGGCAAGCTTTATTTTCTTCTTTCTTCTGAATTTAATCAAGTGTAGTAACAAGTACCTTTTATGATGCTTACTCATAAATGACCGTTGGAATCATATTTAAGCACAGTCGATTCAGCTCTAATAAAATTCTTGTTTGACTTTATCTTATGATGCAGCCGGAAGATTACACCTGCCCACAGTGTAGAGCGCCAAAGAAGAGGTTTGCACGATATGATGTTAACACGGGAAAAGCTATAGGTGGAGGACTGCCTCCCATTGGAGTTATCATTGGGCTTGTAGCTGGTATTGGTGGAGTTGGAGCATTGTTAGTTTATGGGCTTCAGTGATAACTTTGCAACACATTTTTTCCCTAAACATAAATCCCTTGTTTGTTCTCCATGTATTATTTCCAAGTACATGAAAGGGAGATAAATATAATGTCCTTCAAAATTATGTGTCAATATGGTTTTCTGAAAGATGAATGCTGGAATCTACAAGCAGTATATATAGGGTAAAAGGGTATTCAAATATTCACATATCGTGGGGAAACATTTCGTTGAAAAGTTCAAAATTGAAAGGGAAGGAATTTCAACGTCTTCGTTTGTGCACCCAATATTTGTTTCTTCATCAAAGATCTGAGAATGATAAAAGGAAGTTATTAATACTAGCCAGTTCAATTCTGATCCAAGCAAGGCAGAGTTAAATGGTCTTTTGGTTTCCAACTGGCCTATTAAGATGCTGATGATGATGTTGGTCGGTGTAATTTAATGGCAACGAAAAGAATTGAAGAGTAACACGTAAACCATTTGCATGGAAAAAAGCCTATCGAACTACTTAAAATCTACATGTGAGCAATGGCATCGAGGATACGGATGGTAGTGATGAGGGTTTAGAGGTGGAATTTCAGTATCAGAGAGAGGAAATTGAATTCTCAACTAGCAATCTATTTTTGGTGTTCTGGCTGCTTCTATTTTTCTTGTTCAGTTCCTCAGTTTCCATTGACAGCTTTCTTTTCATTGAAGATGGCGTCCATATTTTCTAGTTCTGATAGTTGTGGAGTTGATGATTCAGGGAAGAACTTCGCCAATCCCAGAAAGCGAACAGCAATGGATTAGCTGAACGTGTGACCAAGAGGAAATCCGAATTCAGCAATGATCAGTCCATTTTGTATAACAAGGATTTGAAATGGAGCCCTTCACTTGCTGACCACTTCAGCTAATTACCGATGAAATTGGAACTGGATCAAGAAGCAGTGGATCAGCTGCTGACCAGTGATATCACCTGAACAAATTTGTTAGTGTTAACGTGCTAAGAAATATTAATACCTCAAGTGCATGAGTAAAATGGATTTTGATTTCAAGTATCGTACACATAGAAATTGTATTAGTTTAAGTTCGATTTAACTTAACATTAACCTAAATTATAAAAATTGGTGATTTTCTTAAAACTAAATTGTCACTAACTAATATATTTATGAGTCCACGACCTAACTAAACTAAAATCAATACAAATATGTAATTAAATGCAAGTGTGATAAGAATATGATGAAAAATGCACTAAAATTTTGAATCCCCTTATATCAAAATCCCCTTTAACCCTAAACTTTTGGATTTGATAATACCATTCAATTATGAAGATCAATATTCCTAATTTGTTTAACAATTTCTCTCGAATAGAATTAAACATATACTTACATGTGACACAACTATATTTCTATAACGAATACGAACATAAAAAAATACATTAAGGATTTATGAATACTTGAAAGATCACGTAGATGTATATTTTATCATCTATCAGATTCTACGATAATTAATACTATATCTAACTTATTTTCAATATTTTGAAAATCAAATAAACCACAATACTCGTACAACTATTGCGTATATAATTGTAGAGAAGATTAAATCCATAAAAACCATTCAATAATTAAAAATGTGCTTTGAATATCAAAAAGAAATAAAGTCAAGAGTTAAACATTCGTGGTACAAGATTTATCGTAATCCTAGTAGAAAATTACTTTAGCCTAATATGCTAAGAAGAAGAAAACAATATAATTCATCACTGAAATTCTTGTATTCGAAATTGCCTTTGTTCTTCACCTCTCCAATCAATCAAATCTTCAACACTAATTTAGATTTAATAAGTCATCCAAATAAAAGCCTAAGAAGAGGTTTCCTTGTAGAAGTGAAAAACTGATAAAGGAAAAAATTATGTTTGCGAATGGCCCAAGCGGTCACCCTGGCCAAGAATTTGGCCTTTATTGATGGTTTTGACGGGCGATCGCCCAACAGAAAGATCTAGGTGGTCGCCCAATTCATTCCAGATTCCAGCATTTCGAAACTATAATTATTTTTTGTCATAACTTTCCCTTTCAATGTCGGATTGAGGTGAATTAAAGTGCATTTGATAGTTAACTGAAAGGGCTACAATTCTTGAGATATCAATTTTTCAATTGAAACATTTGCTATGTCGAAAATGAATCCGAGGCAGAAACATGAAGTGTAACTTGTATGTCTGGAAATTAATTTGTAAAAATACTTTAACTATAATCCACTCTTACTTCTAATTCCATCCAATTGATCATATGTGATCTTTCATCATTATTTTGTGGTTCAAATCAACTATTATATATTTACACTTTGGTCCTCGAACTTATGATTTCCTCCATTTCTTCTTACATTCTTTTTTCAAATCCTCATAAATGGGTCCAAAACTAAAACAAAATGAAATAAACTAAGTTAAATAGAAATCAACACTTTCATTATAGAAAAGTTTAATAATATGGTTCGAATAAGTGCACAAAATGTACTTATCAAAGGGCAAGACAAATCACCACTTGTGGACACGACAGTTGATTCCTAGCTATGTTTGGCAAGGAGGTAACTCGGGCATTGGCAAAGACACCCTCAGCTTTCACAGGATTTACTATCTCTACTACCTCAACATAAGTTTGGTAAAGTTCTTCCCAGAATCATCAACTTCACAACTATACGTAACGGTTGATAATTTTCGAAGGAGGGGTTTTTATGTTACCGAGTGGTGTTACATGTG
>CAIGRH010208339.1:0-29843 GCA_903798295.1 Fraxinus nigra | reverse complement strand
AAAAAAAAAAAAAAAAAACTCAAGCCTAAAATAAAAAGGCTTAAATATGAATAAATGCTTAGTTTTACAAGATTTTTAAAACTAATTTATATTTTTTAATATTTCTTTTAGTTAAATCTTCTCGCTCATCTTTATACTCTCTAACTGTTCTAGTAAATTGCATCCGTTACATCACGACGCCTTCTTTCACCAATCTTTTTTCCCTTGAGAATCTCACCTGCCATGTCTTATTATCAAGTTTTCGCTTAGCCTCCATTTGACAATCATTAAAATGAAATTTTATTTTGGAAAATGAGTTTTTGAAATAGTGATTTTTTGGAGAATGTGTGGTTAAAAAGTAAGAAATTTATCGAATTTACGTGCAAAATATTTTATTATGAGACTATGTGATCTAAAACGACTTCCCAATTTTTATTTTTTTTTGTTTTAACGATTGTCAAACAAGGACACATCATATTTGAATTGTCGAACATAAGCTATTCACTGGATGAGATAAGTTAATAGGTACTTGAAAAGAAGGTAATTTCACTATAAAGTATATTAAAATGCTTTATTTAAGGAAATTGCTATTGAAAATTAGAGTTAAATATTTTATTAGTCATTAAAAGTATACATCCATCACGCTTTATTTATTAAACTTTAAAATAATTTCATTTGATTATAGAACTTTGACACATTGCACTGCATCATTGACTCACCATATTTTATTAATCAATGAACTTTAAAATATTTTCTAGTGATAGCTGAAATTCAACATGTTGAACTCTATCACTCTCTAATCATTTTTTAATTACTCATTGAACTTATATCTCCGTCATACTTTACTCACTAAATTTTAAAATGGTTTTGAGTGATCATTGAACTCTACTCACTGAATCTAATTGTTCGAAAATTGAAAAATTTGAAGTATAAAATACCATATACGAAGACGTCACAATTATTTCCTTTTGTGTTAACCTGTGATAATTTTAAAAATTATATTTAGTTAAATCCTGTTTGGTACATATTATTTTTTTCATTCTCATTCTTCTACTTATTTTCAACCACGCATTCTTCAATAAAATAATATTTTCCATCACATCAATAATTTTTCCTTCTTTTTCAACCACACATTATCTATCAATCTATTATTCCAAAATACATTCTTCCAAAATAATTACATTAATTTTTTCATTCTAATTTTTCTACTCATTTTCAACCATATATTCTTTAATAAAATAATATTTTTTATCACAATAATAATTTTTTCTTCTTTTTCAACCACACATTATCCATCAATCTATTATTCCAAAATACATTCTTCCAAAATAATATGTCTCAAACACACAGTCTTAATAAAATTGAAAATTTCATTGTATATTTGAGATATAATTTTTTATTTGGGTCTATGATCTGAATCGAAATAAAGAAATATTTTTTGTATTTTATTTTGTCAACTTAAATGAAGATTATAATTTAAATTAATATTTATGTCAATTTGAAGTTAATATTCTCCTTTCCCCTTCAACCTAGATTTTGACAATTAGAAAAATTATGCTCTGGTTGGTGGGGATTAAAATCGAATTTTTAGTAAATTTTGATAAAAGTTAATAAAATGTGTGGTTGAAAATTTATGAGTCCCATAAAATTTGTGGTAAAAATCAGTTGTTAACTTTGATTTAGATTAAAATATGAATTTTTAATCTCTACCAAACATGGATTATATCTTCTTAACTAATATTAATATTTTTTATCTTATATTGAAAAGCTCATTATCTAAAGGGATAATTGTAGCAGTAGTACCAAACCTTTCATTTAGTAGTACACTTAGCAGACTTTGCCCGAACATTTAATTTGTGACACTCATGGTACCAAACCTTTCATTTTGCCATCAACGGTACCAAACAATTCAAAATATCTGTAGCTGAAGTCCAAATGGATGATTTCTATTAGTTTGACCGTTAGTTGACCAATTAATTGACTTTGCCAATAATATCGATCGTTTTTAAAAGGTTAAATGGTAATTTTACATTTTTAATAATAAAATAACTAAAATCAAATAATTAAAATTAAAAAGTCATTTTCACATTCTTTTTCGCCACCCACCCCAACCCAACCCAACCCAAATTTGCAAATATGTGAAATCAACCTCTTTGAATCCTCGAATCCATGACGTCAGAAACCTGTTGTCCAACTATGTAGATCTACGTAGGCCATATTAGATAAAGAGATTGAAAAGGGTTTAGGGATTTTCTATATGACATCTAAGCAAGTTTCTGGTAATGTCCATTTCTTGCTGCTAATTTGAGGGGCTGCTTGTGGCGATTGCTGCAGCTTGTGTGTAGGTGGAATGCAATCGTCGGCACGGTGGTGGTGGTGGGTGGATTTTGGTTCATTTGGTTAGGGTTGGGTGAGGGAATATCGGGGTAAGTGTGGAGTGGAAAAAATGTGGACTGTTTCAGAAGAAGTTTTGGGTTTTTGATTCCATGGTCAATTAAGATGAAGTTTTGGATTAAATGCACATGTAGAGTTCTTTAAAGCCACTGTCATTGCAGCAGAGCGCACATTCGATTTTGGAGGTCACTCCATTCCCAAGCTTGTTGAAGCGCTCTCGAAGTTCCAAATCGTGATTTGCAAATTTGGGGAGGGGTGGGGTGAAAAAGAAGGTGGAATGAGTTTTTAATTTTAATTATTTGATTTTGGTTATTTTATTATTTAAAAAAGTAAAATTACTATTTTACCCTTTTTAAATCAGTTAACAATATTGTCAAAGTCAATTATTTGATCAACTAACGGTCAAACTAACAGAAATCGGATTGGACTTTAGATATGGACATTTTGAAAGGTTTCGTACCATTGGTGGCAAAAATGAAATGTTTGATACCGTGGGTCGCATAAATTAAAGGTTTGGACAAAGTCTGCTACTAAATGAAAAGTTTGATACCACTGCTGCAATTATCCTTTATCTAAATGATAATTATTTTATTTCATTTTCTCGATCTAAGCCAAATTTAATAGAAAATTAACTTTACTTGAAAATATTATGAATCTTGTTGATCACTTGAAACTATTTTAAAATCCATTGAGTAATCGTGATGGAGATATAAGTTCAGTGACTCCCTCGTTTAACGGTCACTATAAAGAGAAATCTGGAAAAATGATGTTCTAAATAATGAATTTTTGGAAAACGTATGTTAAAAAGTAGGGAATTTTTTTTTTTGAATTTACTTATGAGATATTTTATTGTGAGAATGTGGTCGAAAATAAGTATGAAAAATAAAAATAAAATAAAATTATAAAGGGTCAAATAGGGGCAAAAATAGCGATGTGTTAAAAGTATTTTAAATTTTAGCAACTTATGAAGCATGATAAGTAAAATATTGAAAGTTCATAGATCGCTCAAAATTATTTTAAAGTTGAATGACTACTAAATGGAAATAGAATTCAACTAATGAAAGATTTTAACTCCTAAAAATTGAGGAGCAAGAACTATAAGAAAATTCTTCTCTCACAAAATTATAAGAAAGAAGCCAGATCACTTCTCAATTCTCTTTCTCAATTCTCAAAATCATTCCCCATGGCGGTAGTTACAACAGATCTCTCTCCATTTTCCATTTCATTCGTTCTATTTATGTTTTTGATGAAATTTGGATGATTTACTACTTTTAGGACTCTTCGGGGATGACGTTGATGGATCTGATATCGTCAGACCCTTCATCAGTTAAGCCCTCTTCATCCTCGTCGACGGCGGCACCGCCTCCTGAGTCGCCGACGAATGCCTCGGTGGGTGCTCCCGTGCCGGTGGTGGTTGACCGGAAGTCGAAAAAGGGGACTCTTATGCAGATCCAAAGCGACACTATCTCTGCTGCCAAGGCCGCTTTCAACCCCGTCCGGACTAACATTATGCCCCAAAAGCAAAAGAAAAAGGTGCCTCTTTTCAATTTTCCTGATGAATTATAACAAGGGTATTTGTGTTGAGAAGCCTAATTGCGTTTTAGTTGGTATTTGTACTCTTTGATTTCTGAATTTCACTGAATTTGCACTATCACGAATTTTTAGCTTTATTTCAGCTGGCATGAAGATATTTTTGGTAGTTAATGATAATTTTTTCACTATCATATGATTGGTCTAAATTCCCTACGTTCTGAGCTTCTCCAGTAGTTACATTTTCTTCTTAATAATTTACTGCTTTATGTTTGCTTCTAGCATTCTACTAGTTTTTTATCCCCTTTTGGTTGTCAAAATATATTTACAGGATCAGAAAAGGATGATGTTGACATTTTCAATAAATTGCCTCAATTTGGCTTAGTTTTTTTTTTTTTTAAATATATTTTTGTAGCCGGTGTCTTATGCCCAACTGGCAAGGAGTATTCATGAGCTAGCAGCCACTTCGGATCAGGTACTTTACTATTCATTTTCTATACTGTTGCTTTAGCCTTTTTAACTTATTCTTTTAAGCATTTCCTCTTTATTGTCTGTGTCTGCAGAAAAGTTCCCAAAGGCAATTGGTGCATCATGTATTTCCAAAGCTTGCTGTTTATAATTCTGTTGACCCGTCCTTGGCTCCATCACTTCTCATGGTACGTGCCAAATCGTCTTTAATTACTAATTGTTGCTAATAGAACTAACTTACATAGCTTTAGTAATACAGGGACCATTCTGAATTGCATGGAATGGCCGCTTTAACGTTTCGAATACCAGTAGATAGACTCAAGCTCTTACCCGCTGCTTTGCAGTCAAATTTCAGTTTAATAAGTAATTTGGTGTTAAATAGTTAATCAGGAGTTGTATGAGATTTGAGAAACATTCCCAAAACATACTGGATGTGATATGATGGAAATGTTTGGCTAGACTCGAGATTTTTATGATTAATCTTTTGGCTACATAATTATAGTTTTATTTATCTTCTGTGTATACTTTTTAATAACTTTAAAATTGTCGTTCTCTTTTATTTTTCTGGGTACTAGCTATAATCTATTCTATTTGTGTAAAATTTATTTACATTTTCAATATGGTAAGAGTTGAAACTTTTTGCTCATTTGGATTGGTATCTTTGAGGGGATAAATCTATGTGTAATTTATGTCACTTTTAATCCGTGTCTATTGCTACATCTCAAAAATTAAACCAAGACATGATACTTCATTTCCTAATCCTCTTGTGCTAGCCCCCCAAATTAAGGAGTCTGCACATTAGTACTTGTTAAAAAATAACTCCACTACACATGGGACCCTCTAAAATAAAATTTGAAAATTAGTAAAGGTTGGCTGCATTTTTGGCTAACTATTTGTATCACTGCGATGATTTTTGTGCCCAGATTCTAGAATTTTTATATAAAGAAGATGAATCCATGTCCTTTGTGGTTCGTTCTTCTTGTTTATTGGTTAAGATATGCCAAAAGCTTTATAATTACATATTCCATTAACACTGAAAAAACGGTTTATCTCAACCTGTCAGACGGAATTACCATTCAGAAATAGATTAGATGTCGATAAACTAACAGTTGTTGACATTTTCTAGCTCTAGAACCTTAGAAGACTGATTGGTTGCGACAAAGGTCTTTACTTTTAAGTTGAAGAAATATATTCCTCTATAAATTATTGTTTCATTGTTACGATGAGAATCGAGAACAACAAGTTAATCCATGTTGCTAATAAATTTAGGATCGACAACCTGAGTTCTTTTCTGACATTTGTTTGTTTATTGCTAGATCTATTGGAAGATCACAAGTAACTAGAAGACAAACTTTTGACTGAATGATCTTTCCTCGATGAATTCTTTGCATTATATATGAAAAGTATTACCTAATACAACTATGGTATCAATCTAAGCCTCTGATTGAGCCACATTAAAATTTTCATTCTCATTTTTCTACTCATCTTCAATTACATATTCTTTAATAAAATAATATTTTTCATCGCATCAATAACTTTTCCTTCCTTTTCAACCACACATTCTCCATCAATCTACTATTCCAAAATACATTTTTTCAAAATATGTGACTCAAACACACCCTAAATATGGTAGATGCAATCTTCCTAAATATAATTACATACATAATTATGTTAAACCATAATTTTTGCCAATCTTCATGATCTCTATCGTTCTCATTGACATCTCATCGAATTGATGCTGGATAATCAAGAAGTATCAATTTGTTGACTGATGTACAAAAGAATTCAAAGGTCTAACTCCAATGGGCAACCCAAAAATAACCACACGCACAGGTCACAATCCACCATTCCAAAATAAGCCCCAATGGACAACCTACAAAAGAACTCGAAATGCCCAATTGCAATAATTCATACGCATAGCCCAAAAATAAATTGAACTTTATTATTTCTTGAATCTAAAGGAATGCAAGCCGTTTCATATCGATCAATAATTTCAACAACATACTAGGAAGCAAATAGCGTGACAACTCCAATGGGAATAAAGATAACGCTAATAAGCAAGAAAGCTGAAATCACCCATTTAGGTGTTAGAATAGGCTTGCATGCAGGAAATTCTTGTTGCTTAAACCTTGAATATTTGCGTCTTTGAAATTCCTTCTGGGCGCTGTTGAGAATCGGCTAATCGAGGTTCTTCCCCCCCTTTTTAAAAAATTATCGTGAAAAAGCTCTTTCTTCTTCTTTGACTTCAAATTTTCTTCTCAATTTCTCTATTACAAGGGCGGCAAGTAGTCCACACCCAATTCTTCTCTCTCTAGAAGTCAAAATCATAACGCAGAGATTAGAGATGAAGAAACCCGTGTCCTGCAATTTGGTTCTAGTTCTCAACGTAAAGAGTCACATATTGACAAAAATTCTATCAACCATCAACCACCATAAGGGCACATATTGACAAAATCTTTGCCAACTATCAAAAGAAAACCAAACCTGAGAAGCTGAGTTATGCCCAAAGAAAATTGAAGATTCAGTATAAAGTCTATGAGCAGTCTTTGATACCATAACAAACTTTTGATCGAAAGATTTTCCCTTGTAGAATTTCTTGCATTATATATGAAGTAACTTATATAGCTATAATATCAATCTAAATATGGTAGATGTAATCAACCTAATATACATAACTATTTGAAGTCGTAATCTTTGTGATGTTCGTCAATCTCCATAATCTCCGTCGATCTCATTGACACTAAATCCCTTGCAACCGCAATTTGCCAAGATAGATTTGGTGGTTTAGTCTATCCCTCCCTATTTTAACTTTCTCTAATGAGATTGCATTAGAGAAATACACTTGATAATGAAAGTGATTCCGTAACTCGCAAACTGGGATGGGCCTAATCCATTGCCAAGGCAACCAGGCAGTCAAGTGAGTCGGTTTCATAAGAAAATTGCAATGACTGAAGAAATAGAACATGAAAAATGTAGAAGCTGCTTGTACTTTTAATCGCCTCCTATCTCTCACTTTGATGCCACAATCATAGTCTAACCTTCATATACCTTTCTCTTTCTTTCCATATATACATAAAACTAATGATTTCAACTAAATATAGGTACAAATATTAGTATACTTAAGTAGTTACATCCATTTTTATTCTATAGTGCCATAGGAATATGGATTACAGTGAAAAAACTAGCAGAAATAATATACACTAGACTGCGGTTGCCTGGGTGATGGCAGAGGCCTTGGCTTTTTGGGTGGTCACCTTCGAACCTAGGCTTGTACTTTGACTACAAGTTGAATTCCATTATGCTTCTGAAATATTTTAGCTGGAAGAATATTTTACAGAAAAATCTAAATGCCTTGCAGCTTTTATTTTTCCTTATAAATCTACTTTTATTTTTCATTATACATTTAATTTTTTATGTAAAATTCAATGATTACTATAATACTTGACAAGTCATCTAATGATCTTATGAAGTGCTGTATTTTGTTACTTATTCACATCTCATGTTATATTATTACTACTAAAAGTTTTGTTAAAGTTAAATGTCACTTATTTCTTCTTTTCCTTTTCTTATTCTCTAGCTTGACCAGCAGTGTGAGGATAGGACTGTACTACGTTATGTTTATTATTACTTAGCCAGAATTCTATCCGACACTGGTTCACAAGGTTTAAGCCCGGGTGGTGGGATACCTACTCCAAATTGGGATGCTTTGGCAGATATCGATGCTGTTGGAGGGGTGACCAGAGCTGATGTCGTTCCTAAAATAGTAGAGCGGTTGACTTCAGAGGCTTTAAATGAAGAAGTTGAATGTAAGTGATAAAGTCGTTTCCCTTGTTTAACAATGCATTATCATCTTTTTCTTTTGTTCTACCAAATTTTATTTATTTATTTTTTATTTTTTTAACTTTTTTTTTTGGATTGCACTTGCACAAGACTAAATTGCTTTCAACAAAGTTGATGGAACTAAATTATTCTATGATTTTATGGAATGTATAACTCAGTTTCACAGAGTCGCATGCCTTTTTTATATTTCTGAGTCCAGTTTCAATTCCAATATCACGAGACTTGAAATTTTATGTTTGGGCAATGTAACCTTGCACTTTGACAAATTTTTCTTTAAACCTATATTTGAGGCATTTATAAAATGTTGAAAGCAATTGGTTGCCATTCTTTGTGTTGACCACCCCTCTGTCTTTCACCCACTGGCATTAACGTTTTGTTACCATGCATTTACTTTTTATTTCATGGTGGATTGCCACTATTTGCCATTTCACTCTATCAATTATTGATTTTACCCTCTCCTAAGCATTTTTATGCCATCATTCTCCTGAAGCTTCACTACTCCACCAATATACGGTGTCATCTTTGATTGATTTGTAAATTATTTTCCTTTCAACTTCCTTCTCGAAGATCCACTAGACAAAAAAATAAAATGAAAGCATTGAAATGAATTCTAAATTTCAAGCAACGGACTCTGTAATGGGACAATAGTGCAAACACCATCAGTTGTGTCATGGAAAAAATGTCATTTGTAAAATTGACATTTGAGGCTGATCAGCGTGACTCATCTGACAAGTTCAAGTTCATTGCTGCCTGGGTAATATGAAGGGTTTCCTTCCAACAACTATAAGGGGAGTTACATTGTAATGCGGCCATCATTGATGTTGTTACTGGCCATGTATGTATATTTGGATGGTTCAATATTCTACTGCATGAGGGAACACATTTTCCACAAGAAACATTAGAACTATGTGTTTTGTATTTCTTTTATTTCTGTGGAGAATATAATGGGATGTAATACATTTTAAAATTTAGGATTTGTTTTAAGGAAGTTACCTTGCTTATCTTTAATATTTTGGACTTCAAGCCCTTTTTTGGTCCCCATTATTTCTAAAATACATTTCTCTCTCTCTTATTTTTAGCCACACATTCTTTAATAAAATAATATTACTTGCAAACCCAAAACTTTTCCTTATTTTTTAACCACACATTCTCCATCAAAAAACTATTCCAAAATGCATTTTCATTAAAAAAAAATGGGGCTCATACAACAAGCAAGTTCTTGCTAAAACTGAAAATCATTAATTGCTTCTCTTTCTATTCTTTTGAAGTTCATGCACGGAGACTACAAGCATTAAAGGCTCTCACTTATGCAACTTCTAGCAACTCAGAAATTCTGCCCAGGTTGTATGAAATTGTGTTCAGCATTCTGGAGAAGGTGTGTTTGAGAAAAAAATCCTTTTACTATCTATGCAGGCAATATTTTGAATTATGGAAGCTATGCATATAAAACTTTTTGAACACTTGTTTGTTCTCAGCATTTTGGGATTGGGTGATCATTGGGTATAGATAAATGTTATATCTTGCTTTGTCTGAACCATCCGAGAGTATGCTAAGATATAAAACATGTGCCTGCATGGCTAAGTTTCAACTTTAGAGGTTATCTTGAATTTGTCTTTGATCAGTTCAGATGGACATTATAATATCATTTTTAACATTTAACTTGAATGAAAAACAACTTTGATTGGACTTGTTGTCTGTTTGATTAATCATAAAGGTTGCAAGTTTAATAGAGAATCTTAATGTGGATCATTTCATATTTCCCCTTGCTTGTCTCCATACATCTTTTTGTCATTATTTAGTCCCATTCCTCTCTTTGATCATTAAAATTGTCCCGAGTAAATTGAATATTATGGTCTTCAGTCAATAGACAAGCCATAGGAGGTTATTAAATCAAAGTGCACGTGACCAAGGTTTGTTGTGTCTTGTAATTTCTTTGATAAATAGCTTTTATCAGATAGTTCATAATAGTTCATAATTTATGAACTTTCTGTAACTAATAATTGTCTGGTGGTGTTGTTGTTTTGTTATCATTTCTAACAAATCATTTCCTCGAATATCATGTAAGCGCAAACCAAAACTTTGATTTCCTAAGAGTAATTAGTCAATTTGATTGCCAGGTTGGTGAACCGCAGAAACGAAAGAAAGGTATATTTGGGACAAAGGGGGGTGATAAGGAGGTATTGTCTCATAATAATAATTTCCTTTTAGTTTTTTTTGGTTTTAATTTGTGCATTCTGCTTAATTGGTGCTTCTCAATGTGCTGTTGCTGATAGTATATGTTCTTGACATTCATGTCTATGTACAGTCTTGATGTTTTGCTTCCTTACAGGTATAAATTACTACTTTAGAGGCTTCAGGTTTTGTTTGATTACTCCCTTTAGAATGGCACTGTGACTTGCATTTTTAAAGAAGGCACCATTATGAGCATTCCATTCAGATTTATATTTAAGGGATATTTCCTGAACACCCACTTCCAGTTGCCTTATATAATATAATTCACAACAGCCTGCCATCCATTTTTGAAATCTATTCCAGATTATCATTTTCTAATGCCCTAGTGATTTCCCAACTAAGAAATGCATTAGTTTTCTAGCTCTGTCAACATAAGATCCCTAATATTCCTTCACTTTCTCTACACAACTGTACGTGTATGGTTTTTCTATCTATCTCCTCCCCACCCACAAAGTGCAGATTATAGAGTTTCTTCAAGTTGGGTGAAACTTGTCGTCCTTCAACTAAAAGAGTAACAATGCTCACATTAGCCAGCCTTTTGACGCTAATCTGTTGCGTGAAACAGATGGCATAGCCTCAAATCTCAGGCTGGGAATGAGATGAATAATATTCTGCCCGATCACTAGGTTTAATTACCTGTTATGTTACTTTGAGTTCACCTAAACAAAATAGGTGGGGCGGAAGGATTTTCCTCAATTTCTTGCCTTCTGTAAATAACCATCACAGCTCACAGTCATCATCAACTAGCTTTAATAAGTTCATCGTGATAATTATTGAGTCTCACAGTATTTTTTTTCTCCAAGATGAATTAATCTTTGACGAAGAGTTAATTAGACCTCTACTCAATTGACATATGGCCCCTGTTTGGCAGGGATTAAAATCAGATTTTTAGTAGATCTTGATAAAATTTGATGAAATGCGTGGTTGAAAAGTTGCGAGCCCTTTGAAATTTGTGGTTAAAATTGATTATTGACTTTGATTTTGATAAAAATCTAAATTTTAATCCCACCAAACAGGAGCATGATTTCTATAAACACTGTAAATGCATTTTTTTTTCTTTCCTTTCAACTGTTTCATCAATTTAAAAATTTATTTGAACCAAAGGTAGAAAATCATTTGGCAAATACTTCAGCAAGTGCAAAAATCAGTATTAAGTAATCCCCAGTGCTGTATTATAAATATCTATCTCTGCTCTCTATATGCTTTAATTACTGAATTTTTTGTGCTCTTCAACTGTATTTATTTTCAAGTCAAGGTGTCTATGTTTCCCTACGACGTTTTAATTCTCATCAGTGTTATGACATATATGAGTAATTGTTTCCTTCCTTCTACCTTTACATGAATATTATCCATCAGTCTATCATTCGGGGGAATTTGCAATATGCTGCCATAAGTGCTTTAAGAAGACTCCCATTGGATCCAGGAAATTCAGCATTTCTCCATCGTGCTACTCAAGGGTTAGCTTTCATCGATTGGTTTTTGATTGTCTAGAGTGATGCTATGCAGCATGATAGTGATTTATGATTCATTACCATGTTTATGTTGGTTATATCTGCTGGAGGCATTTTATCGTCTAAGTCATGTTATAGATCAGTACATCTCTTTTATATCTTCAGGATTGTGCTATCGAAATCTCGATTCATTCTAGGGATTCTGTTTAGTTATTACTGCTCTTATCTATGTTAGCAGTTAGTATACCTGTGACTGCTGCTAAAATCATCACCCTTGATTGCAATCATTGCCATAAACATGTCGGATCCAAATTGTGCATTGTTTAGTTTCTCGGGTTAGAAAGAAGAAAAAAGATGAATGAAATAGAATAGAGCAGCCACTTGCATCTCTTACTCTTTAATATGGCTAAATAAAAGCATAGGAAAGAAATCGTATTTGCGATCTTACCAGCAAAAAAATTGACAAATATATTGCTGTTCACAACCCATGACACCTACAAACCCCACCCTATACCCTTCCCTTCAGCAGAATAAAAGGTCTGCTGCAGGCTGCTACCAAGCATGCTCGTCATCTGCAATCGTTTGCATGCCAGTTTAGCTTTGATCCAAACTGATATAATTGAGGTAGTAAGTTAACCAATTTTTTTTTTTGAAAGGTAATCAAGTATTTTATTAATCAATACATAATACACAAGAAGTGTGTTATCAATTTAAATCGGAAAGTAACAACATGAAATTAGACAGTCCATCTATATGCCTAATAGCCACAGCATTAAACAAAGTATACAATGTAAAATAAAACAATTCTCTAAGCTGCTCTATTGTCCGTGATTGGCCTTTAAAGCAACGACTATTTTTCTCTCCACACACACCATACGATACAACCTGAAATAAAGTCCCATACAAGTTTGTTATCATTGTCTCGAAACTTTCTCCTCCATGCCTTTAACATGTCCTTCATACGCCTTGGAACACCCAATCCATGTGTTGCGACACCAGAATATCGTTCCACAGTAACCGAGCAACATCACAATGAAGGAATAAGTGATCAATCGTCTCCCTATCCCTCTTATACATATAGCACCACTCTGTAACATAAAAACCCCTTATACGGAGGTTATCCACCGTTAACACCTGTCCTCTGACCACCGTCCATAGTAAAAATGCCACGCGTGGGGGCAGTTTACACTTCCATACCATCTTCCAGGGGAATGAACTATCTGCAAAACCCAATAAGGATCTAAAATAAGTGCGAATTGAAAAAATACCATCTCGTGTCAACCCCCATCAGCTACAATCACCTTCTCTTGCCCTGATATGTACCTCGTATAAAGATGTCAAAAGCAGCGCATAGACATCCAATTCCCAATCCTGCAAATCCCGACCAAATACAATGTTCCAACTAGAGCTCCTATTATGGATATTTAAGATATCACTCACCATGGCATACGGCTCCAGTTCAATACGATACAAAGAAGGAAATCCCACCTTAAGCGGTTGATCTTCACACTAACAATCACCCCAAAAGCTGATGGTATTTCCATTCCCCACTACAAAAGACAACCGAACCCAAAAGTCGGTCCACCCTTACCGGATATACGGCCACAAACTCACCCCCATAAGAACCACGTCTCACACCTAAGCACCATCCCCCTTCCATAACACCATATTTTGCCTCTATAATATCTCTCCAAAAACTCTCTCTCCACTTCGAATCGCCTCAACCATTTACCCAACAAGACCTTATTAAACAATACTAGACTTCTCAATCCGAGACCACCGAATCCAATAGGAGAAAATCCAACATGAGAACAAACTGCACGCTAGTTAACCAAATGTAGTTTCCTCTTCTCCCCTAATCCTCCATAAAGAAACTCCATTTGGAACCTCTCTAATCTTTTTGCCACTGCAACAGGAATGGAGAACAATGACAAGAAATAAGTAGGGAGATTTTTCGACAAAGTGGACTTTATGAGAGTACGACGGCCGCCCTTTGAAAGGTACATACATTTCCATCTCGCTAGCCTTCTCTCCATCCTTTCCACAATGCTATTCCAAATCTGTGTGCTTTTAAACCGTGCTCCTAAAGGAAGCCCGAGATATGTCATTGGCAATTGCGCCACCCTGCAACCCAAGATCGCAGCCAACTCCACGTTATCAACCTCTCCAACTGTGATGGCCTCAGACTTTCCCAAATTTATTTTCAAACCAGAAACGGCTTCAAAGCACAAGAGTAAACGACACAAGTTCTGAATTGCTCCTCATCCGCATCACAGAAAATCAGTGTCATCTGCAAAAAGCAGATGAGAAACCTGCAACTGCTCCACAGCAAAGCCCCTTAACAAACTTTGTCCAACGGCCTGCTCAAGCATCCTATTAAATGCTTCCATAACAATGACAAACAATGGAGACAGAGCATCCCCTTGCCTCAATCCTCTACTACTGCAAAAATAACCCTCTGGAATGCCATTCACCATAACTGAGAATGAAATCGTAGAGATACAAAACTGAATCCATTGGTACCACTTTTCCCCAAAGCTACGTCGCCTAAGCATATACAAAACAAATCCCCATTTAACGTGATTATGAGCCTTCTAAATGTCGAGCTTACATAACATTCCTTGAACCCCTAGTCGCAATCTTGAATCAATGCTTTCATTTGCTATAAGGACGCAATCCAAAATCTGGCGCCCTTTGACGAAGGTATTCTGAAATTTAGACAACACTTTCCCCAACACCTCCTTCAATCTATTTGCCAAGATTTTCGCGATAATCTTGTAAACCCCACTCACCAAGCTAATAGGGCGAAAGTCCTTAATATCCTTCGCTCTTTATTTCTTAGGAATTAACATAATAAACGTAGCATTGGTACTTCTTAAGAATCTTCCACGCTGAAAGAAATAGGTAAGAACTTCTACAATGTCTGATCGCACCACTTCCCAACAAGCCTTATAGAATGAGAAAGAGAATCCATCAGGTCCTGGAGCTTTATCGTCATTCATGTTGAACACTACCTCCTTAATTTCGCCCTCCCCAAATGGTCTCTCTAACCAATTAGCATCCTCCTCAGTAATAGTAGAAAAATCTAGCCCCTCCAATTCTAGCTTCCAGTTCAGCTGCTCATGATAAAGTTTCTAGCTTCGAGTTCAGCTGCTCATGATAAAGATTCTGATAAAAGTTTTTGATCATAATCTCTTAAGATGACTAAAAGCATCCTTCCTCCATCCCATTTTTTTGTACCTTTTTTTGGGATGCTTACTGGCTTGAAATCTTTAACTCCTTTTCTTATCATGCCCTTCTTTTGTCATTTACTTCAGTGTTTTTGTATCCATACTTTTGCTGACATCAGATTGATTGAAAACATCAACACTAATTAATTATATGCAGATAGATGCAGGAAATGCCATACATTCATCTTATTTAAAGAACTATTCAGAGAACAAATTGGTTAAATATGAAAAACTACTCAAAATGTGAGGATGGAGTATGGGAAATTAGAAATCATTGCTCATGTAAGAGCCAGCCCCGCATCAACATTTTTGGAACCCCAATAATACTTCAATGATAATGAACATTAAACTAAATTAGAAATTTAAAACTAAAGTACGACCTTTATTTAAACTTGAGAGAGGCTAACAATTAAGTTATCTGAGAGCCTACATGGTGTTTGGTTGTTTTAATTATTGAAATATTATCGGAGAGTCTCAGTGCTGATCGTGAGAGTTTGCCCCACTCCTCTTGAATGCACTTATTGTTGATTTTGAGGTCTCAAATTGAAGACATGATATTTTGATGCATTTATTGCATATATCCATCTAAACGTGCCTTTAAGTCTTGCTACTTTGAAAATCTCATCCCTCGTGAACAAAATCATCTTTTGTACACATATTCTATTGCTATATCTTCGTTTCGCATCTCCAGCCAACAATTTTCACGCCATTTCATATGTTGTTGCAGTGTTTTGTTTTCTGATCCAGTGGCAGTGAGACATTCTTTGGAAATTCTCTCAGAATTAGCAATGAAGGATCCCTATGCAGTTGCAATGGCATTAGGTAATTTGATAGCGATGAATTTCCACTGCATATCTTATTACCATTGGCTATCTAGTTGTGGTATACATTGGTGTATGATTTAATTCTTACATAAAATTGGTGGTTGTTCATATGCCCCTTCTGGATTTGGTTATGTGGTCTGGGTTTATATATGCCTAAAAGCATGAAATATAGGAATGATTTAATTCTAACCAAGCTGTCTGCTGTCTGTTCTATTTAGATGAATATTCTTGATTTATTATTCCTGAGGAATGCCATCATCTATTTAATCAGGGAATAACATGGTTCTTGTAAACGTGGACCATAGTGTCCTAAATTTTCCAGAAATTCTGAGTTTATACTTTAAATTGCTCCATCGCAATAAAGAGTGTGCTTAGACATAATTCATATAATGATTTCATTCTTTCAACAATCTCGACTTAAGGCATATACAATTTTCAATGAACTACATTGCCTCATTTATAAGCTTGAAATTGATTATTAAGGTAAACTTAATGGCCTTACCTCTGGTGTACTTAATATTATCTCAAGGAACATTCGATTTCCTCTTTCAGATTCTGCTTGCAGGGTAGTCTGTGCTTTAGATAACACAGTGTTTACAATATTGCATCACTTTTGCCTTTTTATTTTTTGGAAACATTTATCCTCCCATTATATGTAAATCGTTGAGAATGTAATTAACAATGGGCCATGTGGACCACCCCACAAGATCTGCGAGCCAGAGTATATCCATGTTCTATTTTTATTGGTTGTCTGACACACTAAATTTCTGTATGTCTGCCAAAAGCTAGCAAAGTAACCTAGATAAACTTTAAGAGGATCATTTTGGTTTTGAAAATATTTAAAGAAAATTGTCAATTTGCCTTGTAGAGGATATTTGGCTTCTTAATACTGATCTTGTTGTATCCAAGTTAGGTTCTGAAACCATGAGCTTTATTTTAGTTTAATAGGCCATAATTGTGTATGCCTTTTAGTTGCTTGGACTTTTGAGATAGATAATCTTAGACGTATCTATTCCACTTAGATATAAGTTTGAGATTGACGTTAATAAAGGTATTCCGAATGATTTCAGTAGTTCTATTTAAATATTTCTTTGAACCATCACTTTGCGTCAGATCTGTAGGAAACTGTTGCAAAAGGTTGGGAACTTTGTGCAAACTGCCATGTTAATTCTGCTTTCATCTTCAATATTTTGGGTCACTCCGTAGAATGTCAAATATTATATTGGAGTTTATGTTTTTGCTGCACTTATAATTGTTCTGTTGCCCTGAACTAAGGGAACATGTTTTTCACACCGCCTTTTCTTTCCTTCCATCTCTGTCTCTCCCTCCCTATTTTGTTCTGGGGGAAAGGGTAGTTGACAGTGTCTGGTAAATTGTTGTTCAAGAGTCTATCAGCTAAACCTATGGTTTATGACATGGGCCATAATTCGTAGTCAGATGCATATGAATTGTGGTTTAAACATTTTGTCATAGAAGTAATTCTTGTTGTGGATTTCATGTTTTTGTATCTCATTCCCTCTTACACAAATAAAATATTGGAGTATATTCATCATTGTCTTGCAAAAAGGACATTTCTCGTGTCTTTCATCAATCCTATATTTGTATTCCTCTTTTATGATATTATATTCAGTCACTTACTTCTCTCAGGTTAAAAATGTAGATCATGTGGTTATTTTTTTCACCAATTTAAAATTTTCTTTTGCAGGAAAGCACGTGCAATCTGATGGTATGGTCGATGTCCTTTGGTTTCCTGTCCTTATTTATGATCAACAACTGGCCTTGCAATCTAATCCCAGATTATGCTCATTAATTTTTTCATGAATTAGGGGCTCTGCAGGATGTTCTCCACTTGCATGATGTTCTTGCTAGAGTTGCACTAGCCAGGCTGTGCCATACTATATCTAGAGCTCGAGCATTAGATGGTAAGCATATTTTGAATAATTTCCAAATTTGTACCTTCACACAAGTTAATGAACTCTCATATTTTGGATAAAATATGAACATTCTTAAGGATGAAATGCTGACATTTTTAAATGGTTTTGAATGCAGAACGGCCAGACATCAAGTCTCAGTTCAATTCTGTTCTCTATCAGCTGCTCTTGGATCCCAGTGAAAGAGTTTGTTTTGAGGCTATTTTTTGTGTATTGGGTAAATTTGATAATTCAGAGAGGTATGCAACAAACATAACCCCTGTTTGGGCTCCATTTTTGTGAAAAATGCTTTTTCCTTTTCTTATTTTCAACCACATATTCTCCAATAAAATAATATTACACGTAAATCCAAAATTTTACCTTATTTTTTAACCACATTTTCCAAAAAAAAAACTATTCCAAAATACATTTGTACCCGAAACTTAATTTAGTTGGGGCCCAAACAGGGGCATTAATGGTGCTTCTGACTTTTTCTCCCGATTGTTTGTTATCCACTGCTAGTAAATTTATTTACAGTGCAGCAGATTAAATGTGTACTTTTCCATTTCCTAACTCTTATTTTTCTACTCTTCCACTCAATATAGGACTGAGGAAAGAGCTGCTGGATGGTATCGTCTAACTAGAGAAATTCTTAAGCTTCCAGAGGCACCTTCTGTGAAGGACTCAAATTCTGAGTCAAAAAAAGACAAAGCTTCAAAGACAAGGCGCCCACAACCACTAATCAAACTTGTCATGAGGAGGTATGAAGCCTTCTTTCAATCTTGAACATGTATGCATGTATAATTGCATACAGAACACACATACAGTTTAGCTTCGCAGTTCTGCCTTATTGGTTGCTATGAAGTAAGTAGTTTCACTGGCAGGCTTAGAAGTGTCTTTAGTAGGAAAAGGGGCTTATTAAGGCAATCCCTCATTCAAAGGTTACCAGCGACATTTACCAAATGTAACCAAATGTAACTACTTCCATTTCACATAACCAAGGAGGTCAACTTATGGGCTAGATCCTCCTTTTTCCGGGTATGCTTCTCTGTAAGCAAGAAACAAATGAACGAAGTGTGAATCAAAGAATAAATGGTTCTCCGAAGCCTCTAAAGGAGAAAGGCAATATTTTACTTCTTGACAATGAAGATCCAATCTATTCATTTATATTCCAAGCACGATGTCTGAAATATGTACTTCCTTGATAACTTAGTATAGATTGTTCTTAAGAAGATCATAGCTTAGTCTTCAATGCAGTGGAACGGTAGGGTCCTTTTAGGATGACCTTGTGCACTACTTGTTCTTTTCTGCCTTGTTTTCAGGTTGGAAAGTTCTTTTCGTAGTTTCTCGCGGCCAGTACTGCATGCAGCGGCAAGGGTTGTACAGGAGATGGGGAAAAGCCGTGCTGCTGCTTTTTCTTTGGGTTTGCAGGATATTGATGAGGGAGCTTATGTAAATACGTACTCTGAAGATTCATATGATCCAGATATAAACCCGACTGCACAATCTGAAGGTAGTGATTGACTAAAAATATTCCAGTAACAGTTCAAAGGGTGGTATGTCTATTTAAACAACAGAAACCCTTGATCATAAGATCAAATCTTTTCATTATATGTAGGATCATGAGGTTATTCTGTGATTGCTTGTATATGTTTCAAATGTGGTTCTCTCTCTCTACACTAAACAGCCTCTTCACGAGATTTTTCCATTGGTAAGGGAGCATGATATAAGTCTAGAAATTTGTTAATTGGTATTCTTGTTTTCTGAACCGAACATGGTTGGGAACATTTTCTTGTGAAACCATTATCAGAAGGATAAAGATAGATCTAAACTGTAAGGAAGGCTCTGAATGCTGGCTTTGCACTCCCAAACCTTGAAATGGTATAGAACTTTTAGATAAGTAAAGATTTTCAGTTTGCCCCATATGTTAAATATCGTTCAGAATATTAGGGAAACATTGCGATCTAAAATTTTATTCGTATATAATGCAGGAGTTGATTTGTAGCATTCTAAACTAGGAAACTATCCTATCGTCCTCAAATTAGAGGGAACAAATAAGCAAATAATCAAAGAAATATCACACCTAATATTCTGTGACCTATTTTTCGAAAGTAATCAAAGAATTATTCTAACACTTCCATTCAAGCTGTGAAAAAATATTTTGCATTCCAAGCTTCTTAGCAATTTAATGGAAGCTTGTACAGTTGTACTAGATAATCCTTTTGTGAGGACATTTTCCAGTTGACTAGAAGATGGTACATATGCAGCGCAAACTTGCCTAGAGTCAATTATTCACTAATAAAATGTCTACCAAACTCCATGTACTTTGTGCTATGCTGGATTCGATGGTGCACTATATTTATGGTTGGTTTATTATTTCAATAAAGCATCATTGGACTCTTTGTTCCCACTTTCAATTATTAGAGCATTAATTTTAACCATAGTAGTTCGCATATTCTTTGAGCCATTGCCTTGAATTCTACCTCTGGAGTAGAATGAGCTACCACTGGTTGTTTCTTACTTCTCCACGCAATCAATTTCCTCCTAAGAAGGTACATTAGCCAGTAGTTGATTTTCTATCTGTCATTGAGCCACTCCTGTCAGCACCCATATTGACTTTCTAGTTTAAGCTCTCCAATTTTCTGAACGAAGTGGCCTTCTGTGGAGTTTCTTCAAGATATCTAATAATTCTGTAGATTTAAGAGTAGCATGTACAAACTATCACTACACTCACGGCACAGGCTATTTCCTGTCTTGTGTGTGACAGTAAAAACACTTCCGACCATTCTTTGATACATCTCTTGATCAGTATTCTTCCTTTATCTTTTCCTTTTTTCTTACTCTTAATTGTTGATTAGACTTTATTGGAATACCAACCAGTTTGGTACTGGCCACACCTGTTCTCTTGAAGGAGATCTCGAGTGTACTTTTGTTGAGAGATAGTTGAGATGTGGCCACTTCAATTTCCAGAAAATATTTTCATTTTTCAAGGTCCTTGATCTCTAGTTCTTTTGCCAGATAGGTCTTTAGCTCTATTATTATCGCTGTATAGGGAATAACATTTTCGTTCAAGGTCTGTTTCCCTGACTTTGACTTTGAACACAGTCTGTGAATCATAAAATTCTTTTTCACAGGTGCAAATGGCTCATGGTAGTCTGTACGATAGGTTTGAGTGTATCCCTTGACTACAAAACTTGCCTTGTATTAGTTGAGCGTTTTGTCAGATTGTACTTCACTATGAATTTTTTTTTCACAGGGCATATCTATTTCTCCCTCCGGTAAATAGACTATTTCCCAGGTCTTATTTTTGTAGTGCTCTCATCTTCTTGTTCATGGTCCCTCTCCACTATTTTGAGGTTAAGACTTCTTGGACAGTTGGGAGTTTGCTGAGAAAGAACTTCTGAGAGAAATGCTTGGAAATAAGGTGAAAGATTCTCCATAGACACAAAATTTGGCACAGCGTGTCGAGTACGAGCTCTAATCCCTTTTCTAAGGGCGATTGGTAAATTGAAGTTAATAGGGGAATCAATTTCAGAACTAGAAACAGGAATTGGATCATTATTTTCTTTACTTGTGTCAAGGATGATAATTGGAGCAAGTGAAGTGATGATAAACTTTTTCCATCTGGAGTACACATTAATAGTCGGAGTTCTGGGTCTCTCAGCTAAGGTTCTTCATCTGTGGGTATATTGTCAGAATTTGCAATATGGTTTCAGCAATAATTTTGGAATCACTGGTTGTTGGCCAGTGGAATTTTGTCTCTGAGGAATAGTATATAGGCTACTTGGTTTAATTCTTAGGTTTCATTCAGTTACTGATCCACTCTCTTTGCCCTGATCCCGTCTATTTTCATCTCAATAACGTGTTCCTGAGATGGGTGCTAGAAGAGTATGATTGATGCTCCACAAAAATCACATCCATAACAACATAATGCTTTCTTGTAGGAGAGTAATAGCATTTCTGTCCTTTTAGGGTTTGGTATCCTAAAGTTGTGCATCTTACTGCTTGAGGATCCTACTTTCATGCAAGTTGTTGGATATGAACGTGGTGTTTGGTGGTAAAGAGCCTATTCGTTGGAAGTTGGGAAATAGTATCATAAATTTATTCAAAAATGTGTGGGTTCCCAATATTGGGTTGGTATTAAACTCGTGTGATGGGTTCTGATGAGAAACTGATTACTTTTTATGGCCAGAAGCTTCTGCCTTTGTTTAGAACTTCCTCAGGGGAATACATCTTGAGGGTTGCATCTTGTCTTCATGAGCCTTACAGCATGAGCCTTGAGGTTTAAGCTTCGAGGTTTAAGCCTCATGATGGTCAGTGTATGCTTCTCACTCTTGCCCTTTGTCTTCTTTTTCACACCAACCTCAGCCTTCTGGGCTGTTTTTTATTTCATGGCCTAGACTATTTTGTGGGCCTTCTGAATTTGTTTCAAACACTTCTTAACCCTAAAACTAGAAAGAAAATAATAGTTAAATTAGAGAACAAGTGAGTCCAGACTTGGCCTAGCCTCTTACAACAGACAAGTGCCAGTCCTCCCAAGTGAACTTGTATTTTTTCGGCAGTAGACGCACAGTTAAGAGAACTAAGAGACTGAAAATGTGTGTGTGTGACATTGTTGTTCTCTGTTATTCTACTTTCTCTCTGAAAATGTCAAAGTAAGCAAAATTCATAAATAGACGGTCAGTTTCATTTATTATATGCTTGCTTCTTTATAATCATGTTTCTAGTTACAAATTAAACATTTAATTTTATTGAAATAATATATTATTGATATTTTGCTGTCATAAAGTTTATTACAATGATATTTTTTTTTTGTTATTTTCTTTGAATTATTTTATATGTTTTGTGTGTTGAGACTTACATCTCATCTGACAGAGGCTAAACTGTTCAGTACCCGATTTATAGCCTTTAACACTGGCTATTACTGTTATGTTTTGCCATATGTTATCTAGGTTGCAGCTATAGCTAGTCTCTTATAATTAAACATATGCATACTTGCTCGACTCATAGTCATGGATATCTTTACTTGGTTTCTACTTTTATTGGTACAAGTCATGTAATGAAGCGAAAAAATTTCTTTTGAGGACTGCATAAGTCGATACTATACTGGCTGGTTTTTCACTCTAAATATGCTTTGGATGCATAAAATAGCTTGTTGACTCAATGAATTGATCTCTGGTCACTTGTGGTGGAATAATTTTTGCCTTTTCCTGCACAGATTCTATGTTTCTGGTTTTTTGTCTTTCTGTTAGGTATTCGTAGAGTTCCCTCAATATCTAATGGGATGGGTAGCAAGGATACAATTGCAAGTTTGTTGGCTTCATTAATGGAGGTGGTGCGAACAACTGTTGCATGTGAATGTGTTTATGTGCGTGCAATGGTGATAAAAGCATTGATATGGATGCAAAGTCCACATGAATCTTTTGATGAGCTGGAATCAATCATCGCATCTGAGCTATCGGATCCATCTTGGCCAGCAACTTTATTGAATGATGTATTGCTTACATTACATGCTCGTTTTAAGGTACTGAGCGAGTGAGAAAAATAGAAATAATCCATTTTGATAATCTTGTTTTCCTTTTGCTGATGTAAGTTTAACCTTTATATGTCTCTTGCAATCTTAATGTTCTGCACAATATATAATCAAATGGATATAGAGCCTCACATATTAGTCCCCCATTCTTGAAACCCTCTCTTCTCATTGTTGTGATTTGGTTTCTCATTCCAATTTTTGGTTTTGTCGCAAATGGTTACATCAATAAACAGCTTTCGCTCAGATTGCTGGATCCGTGTTACCTTCTTCTCTAGCGATATCCCTTGATTTGTTAATCATGTTGACTAGCATGCCTGTACGTTTTCGGAGCTTTAAAGAAATTAATGCTGAGGGATTTTTAACTTCCACTGGTTTCGAATAAGATTAAGAATGCGAGGCTTTGATTGATCTCTAGCTAATGATACTGGAGTGTTGAGACGTGATAAGCTTAGTTGTAGAAGATCTGAAACAAACATCAATATGAGCACTTGAAAAGGTTTTGGACTTTGAGAATTGATTGGATGATAATCAAATGTACTCCGGAGCTTTGCTTTTCTCGATGCATGAAATTGATTTTTATTTTTTATTTTTGGTCTCACTGTTCTTGTCTGTTAAAATGTATAAATTTTGCCTCAAATTTCCATTTTGAGGAAAAGTTTCTTCTTTTTTTCTTTAGTCCTTTCTGCTTGAATGAACTTGTCGACTTGTCCAAGTTCTGTACGCAGACAGAGAATGTCTGAGACCATAGGGTAGCGTATTATAGTGTTCTGAATGACCGTTCCCTTCTAACTGTCTGATGTAGAAAAGAAATTTTTAAAAATTACAATTCAGAAAGTTTTCTATCTTGAATGACTTTTTCTGCTGTTTCAGACCTTTTTTTCTCTATGTTTTGGCGGTAACTTGGGAATGCATATGATAAAACATGAATCTTTCTTTTTACCCTAATTCTTTCTCTCTCAATAGCATAATCATTATGTGTGTGTGTTTCTGCCCATATGCTTGTTTGGGTGTGCATGTTGTAGGTCTTTGAACATGCTGTAGTTTTCCTTAGATTTTACTTTGCAGGAGTAGGCACTTGTCATGTACTTAGATGTCCCGTTTTATGTTTATTAGGCTACTCCAGATATGGCAGTCACCCTTCTCGAAATTGCTAGAATTTTTGCGACTAAAGTTCCTGGGAAGATTGATGCTGACGTACTTCAGCTTCTGTGGAAGGTAAGTTCAAACAATCCTGTCAGACTTCATTGCTTAAAAGAAATTTGCATGTACTCGATAGCCTTTTTCACCTGTTCCTGGATGAGTAATAGAACTACTGGATTTGATCTTCACTGCTTTCTGTGAACAGTATGGATTCTTTTAAGAAGTACCCATCTATGGATCTTCTTGAAAATATTGTAGAATTTGGTGGAAAGTAAGCTGGTTCTGGCTGAATATCATTTTGTGGTCAATTATCATGTATTCTGATTAAAACCCATATACTCAGACCGACTAAGAAAGAGTTGGTCTAGTGACTTTTCAGAGGTTGTCACACTCAGTTTGCATCTTCAGTTGAATGCAATAAAGTTTTCATATCTGTGAAAGTTGAAAAGTTCGACACTGTTGCTTCATAGTATGTTGATAATAGTATATAATTTCAAAATGGTTAAATTAAAGATCAATCACTTCTTATTATTTTCTCTCTCGCTTCTTTCTGTTTGATTTGATCGTCAAAAGTTCACAAAATTCCTTGCTTCCAGCTTAGTACGTATATTTTTGGAATTTTAAGCATCCATACTTACGCAAGACTCGGTTCCCTAATTCTCTCTTCGATTGAAATAGTTTTTAGTGTTGTTGCTGCTTCCTCTTGGTGTCATTTACTTTGGTCTAATTGCTATGTGGTTGCTAGACTTGTCTGGTTGGAGCTGGTCCTGATGGAAAACACACAGCTCTGGAAGCAGTCACCATTGTTCTTGATTTACCACCTCCCCAGCCTGGTTCCACCTCTGCACTTACCTCAATTGATAGGGTGTCTGCATCTGATCCTAAGTCAGCTCTCGCGTTGCAGAGATTAGTTCAAGCGGCAGTAAGTGTTTTACTCAATCAGTAGGATTCTATATGTTAAAGCTGAATAATTGGGATCTTTAGATTTCATCAACCCCATGGGTTTTATTTTCCCCACACTTTTGCCAACATATTTTTTTCCTACTTGTAGGTTTGGTTCCTTGGAGAAAATGCAAATTATGCTGCTTCTGAGTATGCCTGGGAGTCGGCAACCCCACCTGGTACAGCATTGATGATGTTAGATGCTGATAAAATGGTTGCTGCAGCCAGCTCTCGGAATCCTACACTTGCTGGTGCTCTGACTCGGCTCCAAAGGTGTGCTTTCAGTGGAAGCTGGGAGGTACATAATTTGACCTTGCTATTATTCGAATTGGGCTCATAACATGACTTAAAAAAATAGTAAATGTGAACCTGTTTTTTGCATGATCTGTTCTTTGTTGACTAACTTTGTTATGGGTTCTGGGGGGTTGAGGTTGTTTATTGCCCACAATAAAATCATAACTGTTGTTATGAGGAGATGAATGGATTTGAAAATAAATTTCAATTAAATCATCAATCAAATAAAGGGGTGAGTGTTCCAATAGCTTATTTTGATAATATTCGACTTATGTATTTTGGTTTTCTTACTCAAATCAGCATGTGGTGGTCCTTAGATTTTCTGCTCATGGATGCATGGAATACATTTAAATTATGAGTGCAATAAAATTACTGCATGTGATTTATCAGTGTTCAGATGGAAGTCATTTCTTAGTATTTTGGATATTTCTCTACACGATGACTTGAAATCTTTTCACTTTGACTCAATTCTTCCAGGTTCGTATCATTGCTGCTCAAGCTCTCACTACAATTGCAATTAGATCTGGTGAGCCTTATAGGCTACAGATCTATGAGTTTCTGCATGCTTTAGCACAAGGTGGTGTCCAATCTCAGTTTTCTGATATGCATGTCAGTAATGGAGAAGATCAGGGAGCAAGTGGTACAGGCCTCGGATCCTTAATCAGTCCTATGTTGAAGGTCCTAGATGAAATGTATAGTGCTCAAGATGAACTCATAAAGTAAGGAAATTTATCTTACATCTTTCAGATGTAACACCTTATAAAATTAAGACTGGAATATGACAGGTGGTCTTTATTAAAAAATTTCCATTTGAATGTGCAGGGAGATGCGCAACCATGACAATGCCAAAAAAGAATGGACAGATGAGGAACTTAAGAAACTATATGAAACTCACGAGAGGCTGTTAAATTTTGTTTCACTATTCTGTTATGTTCCAAGAGCAAAATATCTTCCTTTAGGGCCAACAAGGTAGATCCTTCTTTTCCCATGGCTTGCATCTTTTAGTCATTGAGGAGTTGGAACTTTTTAAATTTCACTTGAAAGATAAATATAGCCTCATGGAATATCAGTTTACTTTGCCTCTCAGAGTCGCCTTTTATAGCATCTGTAAATATCAAGCCATCATTATATGAATTTGATGTATGGAATTAAATCAGTTGACTTATCTTTCTTTTTGTTCGTTGTTGAGTGTGCTCAACCAATTCATTAATACATCTTTTTTGATTTGGTTGTGATCTATACTTTCATTAGAATGAACTTTGATGTTAGAACAAGTTAAGTCTTTCTTGTGAAATTAATCCTTTCATTGTTCCTTGTATAAAACAGAATCCCCCTTCCCAGTTCTACACTTTTTTAATTTACATTGATTGAAAGCAAATTTCATATTGGACAAAAATTCAGTCTCACTATTTTCTCCTTTTGGTTTAATTTACTTTGCAAACAGTGCAAAACTTATTGACATCTACCGTACCCGCCATAACATAAGCACGTCAGCTGGTCTCAGCGATCCTGCTGTTGCCACAGGGATATCTAATCTTATTTATGAAACTACCAAAATGAGGATGTCCGATCTTATTCCTGAAACTACTCAAATGAAGCCATCTGAATCAGATGGCCTTGATGATGACCTTGTTAATGCTTGGGCAGCAAACCTTGGTGATGATGGCTTATTGGGAAACAATGCACCTGCCATGAACAGGGTAAGAATCTTACCCATCTCTGAAGGAATTTCTTCATCACCCATGTTGGGATGGGTTTTTCCTGTTTTATATTTGGAAAAAATAACTCTCTACCTTTAAAACTTCGAACATAGACCATGACAAACTGTCATTTTAGGTTTTTGCTAGAACTATTTATGCTGAAGTATGTTTAGTTTGAAATTCTATTAGGAAACTGAAAATGAAGTTATACACAGAGTCACTGTCTTAAATGAGTTACACACCAGCTGGTTTGTCTTGAAGTAACCCGGTCAAGTTCAGATCTTTAAACCTATTAAACTAAGTTCGTAATTTGTCTTTTTATCTTTGGATATACATGTCAAAAAACTGTACTTCATTATGTTGCGAGAGATTTGGAACTTCATTTTGTTACTTGTGACTTGTTTCTGACAAATCCTTTTGATCTGTGTGTCACATTAGGTCAACGAATTTTTAGCTGGTGCTGGTACTGATGCTCCAGATGTTGAGGAAGAGAACATTATTTCCAGACCTTCTATGAGTTATGATGATATGTGGGCAAAGACTCTCTTAGAGACAACAGAAATGGAGGTTGGGAATCGTAATCTGTTGCATGGTCTTGCTTTAATCTCAAGTTTGTTTGTGGGAACTCAATATTTGTGAACTCTCTTCGTTATACAGGAAGACAGGAGGTCATCTGGGTCGTCTTCTCCTGATTCATTAGGATCTGTTGAGACATCCATATCATCTCACTTTGGAGGAATGAGCTATCCGTCATTGTTCAGTTCCAAGCCATCTACTTATGGAACTTCGCAGTCCACGGTATGCAAATTAATGCATTGAAAAAAAATGTCTGGCTTCTGTATGGCAATGGATATAATCGCAGTTTTGGAATCAAGATGTGAAGTATCTTAAATTCATTTTCATGATACGTATATCGTGCGTATGTGAAATTAGATGTGATAATCTTTATTTCATTGAATAATGTACACGCCAACAACCCTATTTATAATACAATGAAAGGAGTAAAAAAGGAAACAAATACCAATCTTCTAAATAAGATAGTAAATCAATAACCACATTATTTTTGGTAAGTAAAATCCCTGTCAATCATCTTTAATCAATTAAGTTTCTAATGATATCATTCGGGATTTCAACACTCCCCCTCAAGTTGGGTCGTAAATGTTGATCATATCCAACTTGCATATGAAATCATCGAATTTCTGTNGTGATAATCTTTATTTCATTGAATAATGTACAAGCCAACAACCCTATTTATAATACAATGAAAGGAGTAAAAAAGGAAACAAATACCAATCTTCTAAATAAGATAGTAAATCAATTACAACATTATTTTTGGTAAGTAAAATCCCTGTCAATCATCTTTAATCAATTAAGTTTCTAATGATATCATTCGGGATTTCAACACTCCCCCTCAAGTTGGGTCGTAAATGTTGATCATATCCAACTTGCATATGAAATCATCGAATTTCTGTCGAGGTAGACATTTGGTGAAGATGTCTGCAGTTTGCCCCTGTGTGGGAACGTAAGTCATACAAATCGTCCCTTTCTCAACATTTTCTTTTATGAATTGTCTATCAACTTCAACATGTTTAGTTCTATCATGTTGAACAGGATTGAGTGAGATGTTGATTGCTGCTTTATTATCACAATAAAGCTTGATTGGAAAGTTTATGGGAACACGTAGTTCTTCTAGGAGTTTTTTTAGCCATAATCCCTCACATATTCCTTGTGCAACTGCTCTAAATTCTGCTTCGGCACTACTTCTGGCTACTACATTTTGTTTCTTGCTTCTCCATGTTACGAGATTTCCCCACACAAATGTACAATACCCAGTAGTCGACCTCCTATCTTCTATTGAGCCAGCCCAATCCGCATCTGTAAATATTTCAACACCTTTCCTTTCACTTTTTTTGAAGAATAATCCTTTTCCTGAGGAACCCTTAAGATATCTAAGTATCTTGTAGACTGCTTCTAGATGATTTTCCTTTGGAGAATGCATATGCTGGCTTACCAAGCTCACTGCGAATGCTATGTCAGGTCTGGTGTGCGACAAGTAGATCAATTTACCAACTAGTCTTTGGTATCTATCTATCTCACTGAGCTTCCAACCTCTTCAATTTTCTTCCCCGCATCTACAGGTGTATCACTTGGTTTACACCCTAGCATGCCAGTTTATGTTAGAAGATCAAGAATATACTTCCGTTGTGAGACACTAATTCCCCTTTTCGACCTCGCAACTTCCATTCCCAAAAAGTATCGCATTTGTCCTAGATCCTTTATTTCGAACTCAGTGGCTAAGTTCTTCTTTAGTCTTTCCATCTCCACTACATTATATCCCCAGTTAGGATTATGTCATCGACATATACAATCAAAATT